>SNVD02013169.1:600000-752171 GCA_013180625.2 Boswellia sacra
AAACTAGTGATTCCATGTCCGGCCTAACCTATAATAAAGACGAATCAGTGCAATGAAGGGAAAGGTGGTTATCTGTCTATTCATTACTTCTACATATAACATATCAAACAAGGATAATACAGGCTAATGTTTTTGACTTGCATTCAAATCACAAACCAAACATCCCCTTAGGTACTCATTCTTAAGTCTGAAAACATATAAACCTCTTTTTTAGCATCATGATAACCTGTGCAAAGTAAACAAACTGTACAGAGAAATATAAATTACCTTGCTGTATTCTGGCAATAAATACAATAAGCATCGTTGTGCAACATGATTGCCATTCATATTTTTCATGAGTGTTACAATACCAGGTTTCAATGAGGAAACAACCAAGGAAAACTGCTCTGGACTCTTAAGGGTTTCAATAACCTTTTGAACAGCCCGTGTCCTGTGTTTGAGACAATAAATAAACTAAAGTATGTCAAATGGACAGCAATAATAGCATTGATTATAACAGAAAGACACACACACGCCACCACACCCAACAAGGCAGAAAAGAAAAAGAGGGAGAAAGGGAGCAACCCGTGCATCTGTAAAGTATTGCTGCTGATTGTTCAATATTCCTCCAACTAATGTGAGGCTGGTTCAAATGTTGTGAATGCAAGCAAGGAAATGGAGATTATGCATCTGCAAAGTATTGCTGCTGATTGGACATTACAGGAAACTCCACACCAGGAATAGCTACATTAGATAGGAACTGGAAACCTTGTACCCCATGAGGTAGTGGCAAGGCAGCAGAGAAATTTTCAACCGGCTGACAATAGCCAACTTGAAGCTTCTTGAGTTCTTGAGCTTCGAGATTTACAAAATTTGGACCTTCTTGTCTCACCCTTGTTGCATCAAATTCATCAAAAGTAGAAGGTTTATTATTTGTGGATTGAAGAGAGGAAATAACCATCAGTCATGGATCTACATCAGAAACTGACTCCTTTAAGCTGTTTGTGTACTGGCAATCCAATAAAACAACACGATCTGGTGAGGATTTTGCCCAAGGATTCCTAGTTTCCATTTTCATTCCACCATTAAATCTTTCTGAAAATGCAAATGTCAAGGACTGGCCATCAGGTAGATTTGCTTCTCCCTGTTCCATCCTATCGATTGGTGAGTGTTGAGGCTTGTCCACTGATATTTTTCCCTCATCCAAACTTCCATTGTTCTTAAGTTTTTCAGACAAAGGTCCTTTGCAGGAATTGACACTTATAGGCAACAAGCTATAATTTGAAGTAAACCTTTCAACACGAGATTCCTCAAAATGTGAATTCCTGGAAGTAGCATTCGGTATCTCACCAAGGAGTTTTTCAAACTCATCAACCCCTAGTTCAGTTCTCCCATCTTCCATTTTGTGAAATACAAAATGTTTTAAGACTTCCTTTCTGCCAAAACCCTTCAATGCAGATCAAATGAAAAACCCTTCAATGCAGAAAAATTCTATGTCAAAATCATTTAGTAGAAATTTGCTCAAACCCGCCAAACATAAGACCATCAACTTCATTCTAACTATCATTGACATAATTACTAAATCACAACCGACATTGTGAAGTGACAAAATCACTCAGAATGTCCAAACAAAATTTGAAATTTTACACAATCAAATATCAAACCATTAATCAAAAAAACAGTATTTGATGGCTACTTACTCTTTAGAACCCATCGAATGTTTTGCCAACAAAATAACTTGCCTTCATCATATGACTGAATGAGTCATCAGAACATCAAGCACAAAATTTCTACACTAGAAAATGAATAGAAGTACAAAGCCAAATTCAAAACAATGATCATTGGAGTAGTTTAGAACCAATATAATCATCATCAGAGTGATATATACCAATTGCTATGATTTTCATGCACCATAATAAGAATTAAAAAGATCAGATTCGCGTAGAAGAATTCCAATGCAAAAAGAATCCAAATTTTCAATCACATGATGGAAAGAGCAGCAACCCAGAAAAGGCTGATCACCGAGACAACCCAAAACACATTCAAAATTCAATCTTGATAACTCACACGAATAATAGGTGCAAGCTTAGCTTTGCCCCTCGTGTTCACTTGCCTCACAGCCCTCTAGGGGGTTTTACAAGTGCACCTAACATAACAAATAGAATAGTAACAGTAATAGTATACCATTAAAAGCAGAAGCCCCACAACGAGCAATGCCATAACCAATCAAAACTGCAGCCGGGGTAGCGAAAGGAGAATGAATTACTTTACTTGCAGATAGTTACATATGTAAAAAAATAGGACAAAGCACAGGGAATTTATCCATTTTTGGCTGGAAATGCTCTTCAAGTGCAATCAAGTACATTTACTTTTCACCCAAATCTCAAGCCTTAATTGTCATATTAAGGAATCATCAAGCAAGCAGCAACTCGCCACAAACATGCAGGAGAAGTACATAAGAGCACCAATAATAAAAGTAGTGTTTTCAGAAAGTATTTCGACCTGTTATATTGAAATTACTGCCGCAAGTTGCTCTAATTTCTCAAACAAGAAAGCATTTATCAGTTACAAACAGACCCAACAATCGTAAACTATTCCAAGTGTAAATAAAATGAAACCCAGAAGAATTTTCAAAAGAAAAAAATAGAAATCAAAATTAAAACTTATCAAATAGCGGTACCGATTGATGAAAAAAAATATGCGAGAATGTGCCGTAGAGAACTCAAATTTATGGTTTGCTCACAGAGGATTCAATATGAGAGATTTGGGGCGGATTTGAACCGCGACCCCCTTAGTGAAGACGAGCAAAGAGAAAAAAGGTTTTGGGGGATATTACCCAAGCTTAATTTGAATCTAGGCTTTGTTTTGTAGTGTAAATTAATTACATGGAAAAGTGGAGAGGCCCACCAAAAGCAAACATTTGGGAGGAGAAAAGAAAGGAGGGAGTGGAATGTCTGGGAGAGACAGAGGTTGTGAAAGGGTGGAGGCGTGATGGAGCAACACTTGAAGAGAAAAGAAAATGATTCCAGGATTAAGAGATTTTAGGTTTTCGGTGAATGGGTTTCATGAGGTGTAAAACATGTGTACATGAGATATTTTATATATATATGCTTTGACTTCTTTTTTATTTTTATAAGTACTAATTGTTTTTATTTAATTTCTAAAAAAAATTATAATAATTTTTACTTAAGTACAAATATCATATTATTTCAAAATAAGATTTTATTCAAATTTTTAATTTCTTAATTTTTATCAAAAAATTAAACAATGTGATTTTAATCACTTTGAAAGTATAAAATAATTTATTTATTTCATACAATTTTGATGTTTAAAAATTTACTTCCTATTAATTTGATTTTAAAAATTTATTATTTAATTTATACAAAAATATTATCTTTTATTTAAATATTTTTAAAAATTATTTTTAATTAAATATTAAAACATAAAATTGTATTATTTAATTATTATTTTGAGATTTTTAACTTCTCTATTTATTGAAATTTGAAATATTATATTCATAATGCTTGAAAGAGAAGATGAAAAATAAAGGGAAATGGGAAAAATTATATATTCACATATTTGTCGCACTTTTAAAAAAATATGATAAATATTTGATTGAATAAAGATAAAAGTGACAAATAAGATCAGACCAATGTTATATTTCTCACTTTTTAAAAAAAATTACAAATAAAAAAATTACAAAGTTACAAATATGTAAAAAATTCTTGTAGTGAAAGACATTATAATAGAAAAAACACAAATTGCAAGAAAAAGGAAATTCATTAATAACACACAAGAGAGAATAACAAGAGATACACAATACAAGATTCCAGCTAAGGCCAAGATGCCCCCAATGGGTCACAAGGCACTTCTATTTATAGATACATTTAGGGGCAAACTTGTCAAATTACAAAGGAATAATTGTCAAATATTAGATGCACCAACTTTGACAATTGGGGTAATTAGGTGAACCGATTTTGACCACCGATTTTAACCTTGAATTATTGTGAATTTTAATCATATGTCTTCATGAAAGTCGTAGATATTTCTCTCAGATTTCAAGAACATCTTGATTCATACGATTTGGATACGTATTCTGAGAGATATGGTCAAAATACCGAGGCATGGTCAGGTTGGGTCGAAACTACAGATGGTTTCACTTCAAGCCCATTTTTTGTCTGCTAAGAGCCCGAATTTGATTATGTTTCTGAATACAATCTTGTAGATAATTTAATCAGCTTTCCAAAACATTAAGATTTGCACCATTTTGATCTATAAATAAAGAGTTATGCCCATTTTACCGAACATGTAACAAAACCAAAATTAAGGGGAAGTTAATTCCAAAGATGCAAAGACCACAAATTTGCTTAAGTTGAGGAATTTAATGACACTATTAATGCAATATGATGAACTAAGCTCTTATTAAACATACATATTTAAGTGTTCATCACACCCCTCAACCAGCTTATTGCTAGTCCCTAACAATTAAAGCGTTATTATTTAGAAGTGATTTATAGAATTTTACATCCAAGGTGGTTATTATTGCACTCTCCTTGATTTTATCAAATAAACAAACTCTCAACCGTTTTTTTTATTTTTATTACTCATGTACCCTTCAGTCAAGATACCAATAAACCTTCTTTTTGTGCTCAGTCGACACATGACTATGAGGCTTATTAGAATGAAGCCATATCGGTTCTAATATTTGTTAAGGCTAACAACTTTAGGTAGGGGGCATTCATTTATTTTATATATATATATGTTTTTTTTTTGAAAGAATGCATCTTTAACCCATGTAGCGAGCCTTAGGCTAATGGCTCCCAGACCAGTTGGCCTTAGGGCATTAGGTGTTAAGACACCCCTTCGAGCTTAACGACTCGGGTTGCCGATGCTTTATTTTTGCTTAGAAACTTGTGGATAGTGCAATGTTCAATCCCATTAAGCTTTCTCCTTAATCCATGTAGCGAGCTTTGGGCCAATAGCTCCCAAACCAGTTGATCTTAGGGTATTAGGTGTTGAGGCACCCCTCGGGCTTAATTGCTCGAATTAAGGAGGCTACGAGACCAAACTTATCCACAATTGCTTTCTCTTTTTTTTTTCTTCTTTTTTTTTCACTTTTTTTTTTCTTTTTTTTTTTTAAACTTTCCCTTTCCTTTGTGTTGTTATCCTAAACAAAACAAAAGAACTCAAATATTACAACATTTCATTTCGCCACCCACAATCATGCATCACGGTATGTGTGTGTGTGAAGAAAGGTTCATGAATACTTGCTTAATGAGTACATAAGCACATAATTTATTAAATGATAAAGTTGCGAGAGTTCATAGATTTGAATAATTCAAAGTGAAATGAATAAGACCTCCTTGTTATAAAATTTAAAAATCAAGTCTAAATAATATCAAGTTAGCTAAAATGAGTTCATAAGATCAAAATAAAATGACAAATTGGTTCGAATGGGTTTCAAGAGTTCAAACTGGCCCTCCATACTCTGCCATTCCTGACCCAGAATGCGTCTCAAGAGGATTTGAACTCCTTACACCGCACTCTGAATCTAATTACTAACTCGCTTTTTTTTTATAAGAAAAAGGAAATTCAAGACACACTTATGTCTACTATCCTTTCCCCCCAACCAAATGAAACTTTGTCCTCCATGTTTAAATGTAAACAGATAAAGTATAGGAGACATTACCTGAAGCTTCTGTTATTCAAGAGCGATGACCTGAAAGACTCATAAAATAAAATGCTAAAAATAAAACAAGGACAAGAAAAAAATTACAAACGGAGATTCAGATCCAATTTGCACTTTTTGTTTTGCCCTCTTAACCAATTAATCTGAGTACTAGCTGGGTCAGGTTCATACTCAATTGCTTATAATTTGTCGAGTAACTCACCAGCAGAAGTGGCAGAAACAAGGATCTATCTCGCCGAATGAGGGATAAAATTTTGTTCCACGGCTGCATCAACAAAACTTATTAAAGGATCAAAGAAATTGTTAACATTCAACAAACCTATGGGTTTTTTATGGAGATTCAGTTGGGCCCAAGAGGCCATTTGAAAAATTTCTTCAAAAGTACCAAAGCCACCTGGTAAAGCAATAAAGGCATCTGAATTGATGAGCATATGTGCCATGCGTTCATGCATAGAGGAGACTTGTAACTCATGCCCAACTGTTTTTCCAACAATGCTTTCTATAGCCAAAGCTTTAGGAATAACTCCTAAAACTTGACTACCTCCTACACGTACAGCTCTTGACACACAACCCATTAACCTGAGGCTACCTCCCCCATAAACCATATGAATCTTTCTTTCAGCCAGTAGTCTACTAAGATAATTTGCTACCTCAACAAACTCTTCACTTTTACCCGGTCGAGATCCACAGAATACACATATCTTTTGGATTTGACGTTTTGAAGTTCCCTCCATGTTTATGCAACTCTCTAACTATGTGTGAAAAAGAGAACAAGAGATGTGGTATTTATGGAGTGTAAAAAGGTATGCTAATGATGACATCCAAATAGGTAGCTCGGCTACTTGTTGAAAAATTCAACAATTATGCATAGAAATTCAAAAAAAAGATGATGAAATAAGACACCATAAGTCAAATAAAAGATACAAATTCAAAAATGACAGCTATAAGGCATTAAAATTCAAAAATGATGGCACGCATGTATATGTACAGGTAGTTGTGACTGTGGCTCACATCTTCCTCTGGTTTTACGTCCAGAAACGGCTTAAACACCTTCTATGAGTTGGGGATATGCTTTCCATCCAGTTTTCTTATAAACTGGCAAACAGGGTCGTTTTGAGTCAGATTCCCAAGACTATAGCGTTCCTGCTCATCTCAGAATTGTGTCCACAAGTTAAAAATTTCACGCTGAACAAGTCCATAAGAATGCGTCTTAAGAGTTACTCGGATATCATCCAAAGACTCCCTACTTAGTCCATTCTTGATGAATTATAGCTTATCCTCTCGATTATTAGACAAATATCCCAAGGAGCGGTAACGCTGGTTACAAATCCATCTTGTACATTTGGGACAAACTTGTAACCTTTTCGCTCTTCGCTTTTTGGCGTAAGAGCTTTTTCCCATACCTGGCATCTGAGAAACAAGATTATCTGAAAATTCATGAGAAAATCAAACCTTGGCTTCAATTAACCATCTTACTTCGACACGCATACCCTTACGCATCAACATCCTTACTCTTTCTGCGCAAGCTTTGTAAATTTTAAGCAAATCATTTGGAGGAAAAGAGGGAAAATGTTTGTTCAGATTTGAGAGAATGGTGTCCATGTGAAAATGCGAGAAAAGAAAGGAAAATGAATGCAAGGTGAGTAACAGTTTTTAGGGAACTGAAAAACTGACTTTAAAGTCACAGAGTACCGTATCCGCCACTTGACCGGGAAAGATCAATCCTTAAAAAGGATCGACTAAAGCAATGGACTCTTCATTTTGGTCAAAATTTTCAAAGAATGGTTTTAACCGTTGTCCATTAACTTTAAACAAATTACCATTCTTTGGGTTCTCAATTTCAACTGCTTCATGAGGGAAAACGTTTTTAACAATGAAATGCCCAGTCCAACGAAACCGAAGTTTACCAGGAAACAAATGCAATCTTAAATCATACCAAAGAACTTTTTGTGAAGGTTCAAAAGATTTTCTAACAATGGATTTGTTATGAAAAACCTTCATTTTTTCTTTGTAGATTTTAGAATTTTCATAAGCCTCATTCATGATTTCTTCAAGTTCACTCAGTTAGAGTTTACGTAATTTGCAAGCATCATTCAAATTTGTGTTGAATGTTTTAATGGCCCAATAAGCTTTATGCTCAAATTCCACAGGCAAGTGACAAGGTTTTCCATAAACTAGTCTATAAGGAGACATTCCTAATGATGTTTTAAAAGCAGTTCGGTAAGCCCAACATGCATCATTAACTCTTAAAGACCAATCTTTACGATTTGGGTTAACCGTTTTTTCTAAGATCTGTTTTATCTCCCTATTAGCTAATTCAACTTGTCCACTTGTTTGTGGGTGATAAGGCGTAGAAATTTTATGGGTTAGTCCATATTTCTTCATTGAAGTTCTAAATGGTTTGTTACAAAAATGTGTACCCCCATCACTAACAATGGCTTTGATAACTGTTTTGTGAACATTGTTTCGTCATGGAATTGCCTCGACCCATTTTGAAACATAATCTAGTGCAACCAGAATGTACACAAAACCAAATGATGGTGGAAAAGGTCCCATAAAATCAATACCCCAATAGTCAAAGATTTCAACAACAAGAATGAGATTCAAAGGCATCATGTTTCTTTTTGAAATGGATCCTAATTTTTGACAATTTTCATACATTTTGCAAAATGTATGTGCATCTTTAAATAAAATGGGCCAATAAAATCCATATTATAAGATCTTAGCAGCTGTTTTTCTAGATGAAAAATGTCCTCTACATGCTTCAGAATGACAAAAGTTAATGACACTACTTACCTCATTGTCGTGTATGCATCTTCTTATTATTTGGTCTGGACAATATTTAAACAGATATGGGTCATCCCAATAAAAATTTTTCACCTCGGTTAAAAATTTCCTTTTGTCTTGAGCATTCCAATGAGGTTGCATTTTTCCTCTTGCAAGATAATTTACAATGTTAGCAAACCAAGGTACAGTAGCAACAGAAAATAAAAATTCATCAGGAAAAGAATTATTGATAGGTGAAGTTTCAATTAATGTCTCTGTCGCTAGTCTTGAAAGATTTCTGCAACGACATTTTTGGCTCCTTTCTTATCCTTTATTGTGATGTTGAATTCTTGGAGCAATAAGATCCACCGTATCAATCTAGGTTTTGCAACCTGTTTAGACATTAAATATCTCATAGCTGCATGGTCAGTGTAAACAATTGTTGGAGAACCAATTAAATAGGATCAAAATTTGTCCATTGAAAATACTACTGCAAGTGGTTCTTTTTCAGTTGTTGTGTAATTCATTTGTGCATCATTTAAAGTCCTACTTGCATAGTTTATTACGTAAGGCTTACCTTCTTTTCTTTGTCCTAAGACAGCACCAACGGCATAGTCACTTGCATCACACATTAATTCAAAAGGCAAAGACCAATCAGGAGATTGCATAATTGGAGCAGTTGTTAAAAGTCCAATTAGTGTATCAAAGGTATTTTGACATTCTTGAGTCCATTCAAAGGAAGTATCTTCTATTAAGAGGTTACAAAGAGGTTTAGATATAGCACTGAAATTTCTTATGAACCTCCTATAAAATCCAGCAGGCCCTAAGAATGAACGAACCTTTTTAACTGTTTTTGGTGGAGACAAATGGGAAATTAATTCCACTTTTACTTTGTCCACTTCAATTCCTTTAGAAGACACTACATGACCTAAGACAATTCCTGAAGTGACCATATAATGACATTTTTTCCAATTCAAAATAAGACCTTTTTCTACAAACCTTTTTAGGACTTCTTCTAAGTTTTCAAGACAATTGTCACAAGAGTTTCCAAAGACAGTTAAATCATCCATAAAAACTTCTAAACAATGCTCAACCATATCACTGAAAATGCTTAACATGCATCTTTGAAAAGTGGCTGGGGCATTGCAAAGTCTAAAAGGCATTCTCCTAAATGCAAAAGTGTCGAAGGGGCACGTGAATGTGGTCTTTTCTTGGTCTTTGAGTGCAATGAGAATTTGATAATAGCCTGAATATCCATCAAGAAAGTAGTAGTAGGGGTGTCCTGCTACTCTTTCAAGAATTTGGTTAAGGAAAGGTAAGGGAAAATGGTCTTTTCTAGTGACAGCATTTAATTTTCTATAATCAATGCACATCCTCCAACTAGATGAGACACGAGTTGGCAATGATTCCCCCTTTTCATTTTTAACAACTGTAATGCCAGATTTTTTAGGTACTACTTGTGTAGGGCTTACCCACTTACTATCAGAAATGGGATAGATAATTCCCACATCAAGTAGTTTGAGAACTTCAGCCCTAATGACCTCTTTCATGTGTGGATTTAATCTCCTTTGAGGTTGTTGAGATGTTTTGGCATTTTCCTCTAAATGTATTCTATGTGTACAAATTAAAGGGTTAATGCCTTTTATATCTTTTAAAGTCCACCCAATTGCATTTTTATGCCTTTTAAGCACTTCTATCAACTTACCTTGTTGCTCGCATGTGAGGGATGAAGAAATTACCACCGGATATGTCTGATTCTCCCCAAGATATGCATATTTCAGTCCTTCACGTAAGGGCTTTAATTCTAACTTGGGAGCTTCCTCTTCCTTGCTTTCATTCATTTGCCTCAATTCTTCGAATCTTGGTTTTGAGCATTTTTTCATCACCTGTGCACAATCCAATAAAGAACATATATCAGTAAGATCAAACTCTAGTTTCATACTTGATTCTAATGAATTCACCAAACAAGTTTCCAAAGGGTCAGAAGAACTCCATTTTTGGATGTGATCTTCCACAATAGATTCAATCACATTGGCCTCATCAATTTCATCTTCTTCTTCATTTGGTTATTTGCACATATTAAAAACATTAAGTTCCAATGTCATGTTCCCAAATGATAACTTCATGACTCCATTCCTGCAATTAATCAAAACATTAGACATAGCTAGAAATGGACACCCTAAAATAACAGGAATTGAATTGCTTACTTCCACTGGTTGTGTGTCCAAGACGATAAAATCCACTAGGTAAATGAATTTATCGACTTGAACTAATACATCTTCTACTACTCCTCTTGGTACTTTAATTGATCTATCAGCAAGCAAAAGAGTCACAGAAGCCGGCTTTAACTTACCTAGATTGAGTTTCTGAAAAACAGAATATGGAAGCAAATGCACACTAGCACCAAGATCAAGTAAAGCTTGTTCAATTTTATGGTCTCCAATAACATAAGAAATTGTAGGACAACATAGATCCTTATATTTCACTGTATTATTATTTTGAAGAATAGCACTTACTTGCTCAGCTAGGAAGGCCTTCTTTTTCACATTCAGTTTTCTTTTCACAGTGCACAAGTCTTTCAAAAATTTTGCACAAGAAGGTACTTGTTTGATCACATCAAGCAAGAGAATGTTGACCTTTACCTGTTTGAAAATTTCAAAGATTTCATAATTGTGAGTTGGCTTCATTTGTGTGGCTAATACTTGAGGAAATGGAGGCACAGATGAGGATTTGGTTTTTTCTTCGCTAGGTGTTGGTTTGGCCACCTCTTCCTGTCCTTTAGAGATCGATTCTTCTTCTTTCTCACAAAGGTCAGGAATGTGTTTTTCAACAATCTTACCATTGCGAAGGGTCATGACTGACTTAGCTTGGTCAAAATAATGGTTACTTGAACTCCCTGCATTTGAGTTAGATTGATCTTTGGGGTTTTGCAATGTTTGAGAATGAAATTTTCCCTTCTCTTGGATGCTAAATGTAGATGCAAATTTTGCAAGAGTTTCTGACAAATTTACTAATGTTTGAGCAGTTTGACTATTGAAAGTCTCTTGCTTTGTAATGAATGAATGCAATGTTTCTTCAAAGTCATTCCTAGGAGGAGGAGCATATGCATGATCATGAGAATTTTGAAAATTTTGTTGTGTCTGAAAGGGGACTTGTGAAGATTGTGCATGATTGTCATTTTTTCAACTGAAATTTGGATGATTTCTCCATCCAGGATTGTAGGTTTGTGAGTATGGATTATGATTTGGCCTTTTGAAAGTGTTCAAGGCATTGGCTTGTTCATGGAGACATTCCCTAAAGGCAGGCAAAGTTGGGCAATCATCAGTAGAATGGTCATTGTTATTACAAATGTTACAGACACTTTCTTGAATAGAATTCAATTGACCATTCTTTTTCATTTCTAAAGCCTCGACTTTTCTAGCTAGGGATGCATATTTGGCACGAAGGTCATGGTCTTCCTTAAGGTTGTAAATGCCTCTATTGGATGTCGAGGTTGGGGCCTTGCTTGGTACCTCATAGGTGCCAGCAGTGTCCCAATTTTGTGCATTTTCTGCCAAGGAATCTATGTAGTCAAGTGCTTCCTCAGGGTCTTTTTCTTTAAATTCTCCATTACATATTAATTCCACTAGTTGCCTATCTTGAGGTGTTAACCCTTCATAGAAGTGTGCAACTATTCTCCAAGTTTCAAAACCATGTTGAGGACAGGTATTAAGTAGTTCCTTATACCTACCCCAACATTGGTAAAGGGTTTCTCCTTGTTTTTTAGAGAAATCTGAAATTTGTTTTTTAAGAGAATTTGTTCTATAGGTAGGAAAAAATTTTTTAAAAAATTGTTGTTTCATCTCATCCCATAAACTGATGGAATTTGACCTCAAATTTTGTAGCCATGTTCTAGCTTTATCTTTTAAAGAAAAAGAAAAAAGCTTTAATCTAATGGTGTCTATGCTACAATTTGGGTCAGTGTAGGAATTACAAACCTCTTCAAAGAGTTTTAAGTGCGCATATGGGTTCTCCACATCAAGGCCATGAAAGGTGGGTAGAAGTCGAACAAAACTTGGCTTGAAATTGAAATGGATTGAATCTGGAGGAGAAACTACACAAGATGGTGCACTAGTCCTTACTGGATTCATGTAATCTTTGAGGATTCTTCGTTGGTTTTGATCATTTTGTTGGGAACGGTTGTCCCCTTCATCCGTGAATCTTTCCACTAGATTGTCGGCCATGTTTTCTAAGGAAGATGATGTTTTTCTAACAAGTCTACCACTTGATGTTCGCGACCAAATTTTCATGCAAGAAAGAGAGAAGAAAAGATGGACACACAAAAAAATAAAAAATTTAGATCTAAGATGAGAAAAGAGAACACTTACAATTTTGCACGCCAATTTTTACCTTCCCCGGCAACGGCGCCAAAAACTTGACACATCCGAAAAAGGATTGTCTCCCAAGTATAGGAGTGTCGAAGCAATAAACCTGGTAAGACCGGGGTCGATCCACGAGGAAGGAGATTTTTAGCGCTACAAACTATAAGGAAGCAAATATGATATGGATGATTCAAAGAGATGACAAGATAATATTAACAAATAGATGAGAATAATTAAAATACGCAAGTAAAAGAAATTAACAAAATAATAATGAGAGCTAAGGTTAGGAGATCCGCCCTTGATATTTCGAATAAGGATAAACAACCCATTTTAGTTATATGAATTATATTTGCTTTGTTACCAATATTTATACCACTACTTGTAAATAGGTTCAAGCATCCAATGTGCCAATCTCCATACGTCGACAACAAATCAAGGTTCCTAACTAGATTTGTGTCAGTAAGGAAAAACCATACGACATCTAGGAAGGATCCAAGCATTTGATGTGCCAAGGATTGTCTACAATGGATCAAGACCTCCACTTTACGAGTGGTGTCAAGATTGATGAAGAAAGTAAATATAACTCATACAAAATAAATAACATAAGATTATGATAATTAAGCACATATCAAGGGTTAAAGAATCCTTACTCTCATATCAAGGGTTTCACCCTTTCACCTTAGCAAGAAAGAATTTAGAAAGACATTATAACAGAAAAAACACAAATTGCAAGAAAAAGGAAATTCATTAATAACACACAAGAGAGAATAACAAGAGATACACAATACAAGATCCCAGCTAAGGCCAAGATGCCCCCAATGGGTCACAAGGCACCTCTATTTATAGATACATTTAGGGGCAAACTTGTCAAATTACAAAGGAATAATTATCAAATATTAGATGCACCAACTTTGACAATTGGGGTAATTAGGTGAACCGACTTTGACCACCGATTTTGACCTTGAATTATTGTGAATTTTAATCACATGTCTTTATTAAAGTCGTAGATATTTCTCTCAGATTTCTAGAATATCTTGATTCATACGATTTGGATACGTATTCTGAGAGATATGGTCAAAATACTGAGGCATAGTCAGGTTGGGCCGAAACTGCAGATGGGTTCACTTTAAGCCCATTTTTGGTCCGCTAAGAGCCCGAATTTGATAATGCTTCTGAAATACAATCTTGTAGATAATTTATTCAACTTTCCAAAACATTAAGATTTGCACCATTCTGATCTATAAATAGAGAGTTATGCCCATTTTACCGAACCTGTAACAAAACCAAAATTAAGAAGAAGTTAATTCCAAAGATGCAAACACTACAAATATGCTTAAGTTGAGGAATTTAATGACACTATTAATGCAATATGATGAGCTAAGCTCTTATTAAACATACATATTTAAGTGTTCATCGCTAAAACATAGACTATATGAGGCCAAATATTGGTCATTTTGCCTCCACTCTAGTCGCTTGCAACTCCCAAAATATTTGAGTGTACTCTTAAAAGATTGATGAAGAAGAACTGCTTGTGACAACAACACAAAATGATGTTGTTTATATAGTGCTATGTTCCAGCTTTTAAAGCAACTGTTTAACGTGATTTGAAGCTTCCCACTTTGACAAATTCATTTAATTTCAATATCATTATTCTAAGCCTTTCAACCAACAATATATTATATATGTCAACTAATAGAAAGTGATCCTATCTGCATTAACATGTCTCCACTATGTACAAATATCTTGACGCATTCAATTTATGTTTAAGGCATCTTTTTCTACCAGTTGATAAAATATAATTAGAGCTAGTCAAGAACAATTATCAAAAATACAAAAGAGCAGGAGTACTTCTTTGATCTCGGTTCATTAGAAGCTTTCCAGTGTGATCACTTGGTAGGTGACAATTTTGGCCTCCGCAGTTGAATATTTGTTCTTAAAATACGTAAACAATTGTGAACCATGCATTTCGTTTCTTTTCTTTTCTATCACAATAAATAAATTCTTCAGAACGTTTGATGCTTCAATATTGTTCCCAAATAATTTTGCTTCTCAAGAGGAAATTAATCAAGCCGTCAGTGCAGGTTCCAGCTATTAAGATTTAAATTTGATTTTCAAGTCAATGCACGTGCTTGTTCTTGTCATTGGTCAGGTCACCACGTTGTTAGAAGTTCACTTCTGAGTTTTACATTTGCATATGTATCCCAATTAGCTAGGGATAAATTTTCAACCTACACTAATTTTACATAATTAATATATAATTAATTTGAATTAAGCGAACCAAAACTAAACCATTAGATGAATTTTTATTTTAGTGGGAGCAAGAATATAACCTTATGATGATACAATTAACTGTTATATATTTAAATATCTACTGTCTCTTCACATTATGTAACAAGCTACAGACTCGGTAGGATGTATTTAAGAAGACTAATTATTCATATTGAAAAAAAGATCACTTAATTATTTTCAATATGTAAAATAAAAATAATGTTACACTGTCTAATTTTTAGTTAGAATTTTTCATTCCAGATGTGACACATTGATGTGTAAATAATAGAAGTATATGATGGGTATATATATTATAAAAAATATTAATTTTCGTTCACGTAAACGTTGACTTGAAATCAAGTTTTATGTTCATTCACATAAACATAAAAGATGGCACATCACTTTGAACCTCGAATTTTAAAATAGAACTTGATTTCAAATTGAGGTTTACATCTATATGGACTGTAAACTAGAGGTTGATGCTTTAACTTGACTAAACTTGCATTTGTGGGAGATATATAGGATCGAGTAAATAATATTAATTTGCATATATAGTGATGTGATTTTAGTAGAATTCACGAATTGTTGCAATTTCTCTTAATTTAATATTCATTTTCAAACTCGATGAGTTCATATATAAACATGTCCATTAGAAAGAAAAGCCCAAATAAAATTTTGACCAAAATACTTGATTAAATTATCAAAAGAAAACTTGTTTCGTCAATAATTAATTATTAATTTTATCAATTTGAGAGATTAAACCTATATCAAGCTCACCTTATAATTATCTAGAACATGTTTTATTTATGGAATGGCTTTTTATAATATTACAAGAATAAGTTATTCTTATGTATGTCAAATGAGATATCTAATCAAAATAATAATATGGAATTATTACTAATATGGATATGAAACTATGTTTTCTACTTACCATTCTATGATAGTAATTATTCTGTATTTTATTTATATTATATATTTTGATTTTATTTTATTTTTAATTTATTAAAAATTATATCATTTTAATTACATGACTTATTTGTCATTCATCTAACAAAATCTTGTAGCTTTTATCGATCATGGGACGAGGATGGGACCCGGGCCAAGGCCAAGAGCAAAGAAAAGAAGGAAGCTTTAAATTCAAAATAACGAAAAATGACCAGAACGTACTCTTTCAAAAATTTAATTCAAGGGATTTTTAGTCTATAAATATGAAGGGGTGAAATCGGGCCTCCAAACCCAGCCCAAAGACTTCAATCAAGCCTAAGATCGTCTTCAAGTAGGGGCCAGCCTGTTATTGCAATTTAAGCCAAAGAACCAGTTGTGACATTAAGCTCAGCCCACTACTAAGCTCTACCATGCTGATGAAAGAAAAGCAGAAAGAGGGAGACAGGCAGTGATGGAGTCTTCATGTAGGTGAGAGAGAGATGGCAGAAAGTTGACCAAGGGTTCTGGAAACAGCGTAAAGAAAGGATCAGTGGTGTAAGCTAGAGAGGATCCGATATGGAGGCAGTCGGCTTTGTACAATTGACGACAGATGGAATTCAAGCAACTAACAGCGAGAGGATGTGACCTAAAGCTAGGCAGAGAAATCATTCCAGAAAAGGAAGTTGGAGGCAACCATAAAAGGGTAGTGAGTATAAGGGTGTGGAGCTCAAGATGGGGCCTGGGTATAAGCTCCCATCGAGCCCCACACAGAAGGGACTGAACTAAATCCCATTTCATTTTTCTCTCTCTAGAACTCCCATGTTTTCTGTTTAATATGCTTACTATTTGATTTTCGTCGGTCGAAATTCTTACTTGGGTGTGAAGTACCTTTTGCAAGTACCGCCCCAAGAGTTGCCAGAAAATCACCAGAGAATCGAACAAATAAAGGCTATTACTATGTTGCCAGAGCTTGCAAAGGAGCAAAAGAGCAGCTAGGGTAGCTCGGTTCGGATGCAACAAAAATCGATTCCTTCAACTGGCGCCATCTATGGGAACCTTTATACTGTTTGGGGAGTCGAGGTTTTTTGGGGGAAACTCGAAACGTTGTTGAGCAGGAGGCTATCCTTTGTGTCCAACTCTGTGATCGACATGATGGTCTTCAACAAAACACCTCCACAATGGAAAAAGATACAGCTCACAACAAGTGTCCAGGTGAGGGGACGTTCAGGCCAAAGGGAGATACAAGAAAGGTTGACACAATCATGGTGAACCCAAGGAAGCAACTTGAACAGGCTAAGAGGGAAAAATATAGAAAACTTCGCAGGAAGATGGGGGAGAAAAAGCTTGACATATGAGAAGCACACGAGGAATGTAAGGCTGAAAGTGCAGCTGGTTGTAGAAAGACCCCTCCTACACTTAGTCAAAAAGTCGAAAGAGGAGGTGGAGACCACAAATAGAACCCCAATCCAAGTAAGGAAAATGCTCGTGATGTGAACCCCGACATGTTTGATATGGTTATGGAGGAACTAAACTATATGATGGAGAATTTGATGAAAAATATGATTACAACCAAACCTCTTAACTCACTTGCCCTTACCACCTAGAAAATAAACCAACCCCCATTCACCGGCCATATAAACAATGTCCTATAGCTAGAGAATTTTATCATGTCTATCCTAAAATGATTTGACAGGAAATGAGACCCAGAAGAGCATCTTTTTCATTACCACCAAAAAGTGTCCCTAGAAACCCTTAATGATGCACTACTTTGCAAAGTTTTTTCCGCATCTTTAAGCGGGTAAGCTCTAAGGTGGTTGAGGTTATTGCCACCAAGGTCAATTACTAGCTTCAACAAGCTAGCACATGAGTTTCTCTCTCAATACCTCAGGAACAAAAGGCAACCGAAGACCATCACGGACCTCTATTCCGTGAAACAAGCTCAAAGTGAGAAGTTGGTTGAGTTTATGACCAGGTTCAACAACGAGCTCAGTCAAATGGAAAAATATGACTCGAAGGCAGCAGCTAGTGCTTTCAAATATACGATAAGGGCGGGAACCAAATTCCACTAGTATTTGATTTGGAAGGGCATTAGAAAAATGAAGGAAATCACAGCCAAGGCAGAAGGGTGGATTAGCTTGGAGAAAAAGGAAGATGCCCAATAACATAAAGCTAGCTTGACAGTAAGAAGGGAACACAACATAGAGCAACTATCTGTAGGACGAAAAAAGGGAGAATAAAACCTGAAAAAGGAGATTAGAAGTGGTAGAGGCTAGGTACAGGAAGACCAAAACTCCGTCCAATACCACTAAAGGCTTCAATCATGGAGATTTGGCAAGAGAACAAAGATAGAGGCATTTTCAAGACACCCAAACCTTTGCCGGAAGGGTCCACCCAGGACAAGAGTGCATATTGCTTATTACATGAAAGCTATGGGCACTTGACAAGAGATTGCAGAAGTATTATAACTCAGATAGAGATTATGATCAAAAATGGAATGTTGACTGGCTATGTGACAGAAGACCCAGAAGAAGTTGAGCATGAGCAAGGACAAACCTTAAAACAATCTGTAACAATAGCAAGACCAGGAACAGAGGGATCTAAAGTAAAGTACATAGCAGAAGTTAATGGCAGAAAACATATTTGTACCATACATGCAAAATATAGCTATGTATCAGAGGCCTAACCAAATCGGATGGTGGTGACCAAAGCGAATGCAGATTATGAAGGACTATGACAAAGCAACAAGGACATGGGTAAAGGATCTTACCTCTTGATCACGTTGGACTATAAGCAAATTACTAAACCTTATGATACTCTTCGACTTGAGAAATATTATGTTTGATAGGAGGATGTATGTACTATGATTCAAGGAAGTCACGTATGAAGTTTTTGTATAACTATAGTTTGATAAATTGTGTGTGGAACCTTTTGTATGCTTATAACTGTATGATCCAGATAGGCCCAAAGGAAAATATAACAGTGTTTTTTTGTCAAAATTGTGTAAAAATGTTTACTGATTAATTATTTTCTTACTATTGATAGTATGCCCAAATCAAAAGGTCCATATCGAGTCCAAAGCATTTGGGATTCTGAATGCCTAAATTAGAGGTTCTTATCGGGACCAAAACATTTGGGATTTAAAACATATTATGTATGCCCAAATCAAGGAATTCCTATAGGGATCAAAGCATTTGGGATTCTAAGTACCCAAATTAGGGTCTTGTCGGGACTAAAGCGTTTGAGGTTCTAAATATATTATGTATACCCAAATAAAGGGTTCCTATCGAGATCAGAGCATTTGGAGTTCGGAGTGTCCAAATCAGTGGTTCTTGTCAGGACCAAAGTATTTGGGGTTCTAAGTAGGTTCTAAGTGCCCAAATCAAAGGGTTCCTATCGGGACCAAAGCATTTAGGGTTCCGAATATGTTTTGAGTGTCCAAATCAAAGGGTTTTTATTGGGACCAAAGCATTTGGGGTTTTGAGTGAGATCTGAGTGCCTAAATCAATGAGTTCCTGTCGGGACCAAAGGATTTAGGGTTTTGAGTGGCCAAATCAAGGGTCCTTATCAGGACCAAAGCATTTGGTGTTCTAAATGGGTTACGAGTGCCTAAATCAAGGGGATCCTAATCGGGACCAAAGCATTTGGGGTTCTGAGTGAGTTTCGAATGCCTAAATCAAAAGGGACCTTTGTCAAGTCTCAAGCATTCGGGAACTAGGAGGGTCGGAGTACTGAGTGCCAAATCAAAATAGACTTTTTTTAAGTCTAAAGCATTTGGGAATAGGGAGGATCATGATACTGAATGCCCAAATCAAAAGGGACCTTAATTGAGTCCAAAGCATTTGGAAACAAGAGGGATCAGAATACTACAGGATCAGAATATTGAATGTCCAAATCGAATGAGACATTGGTTTGGTTGAAACCATTTGAAAACAAAAGGGATCAGGATACTAAGAACCCAATTCAAAGGGGTTTAGGAACAAGAGAAATCAGAATGATTAGTGTCTAAATTAAGGGGGAACCCAAAAAGACCCAAAGCATTTAAGAACAAAATGGAACAGGACTAGTGAGTGTTCAAACCTAGAGGTCCCTATAGGGTCCAAGGCATATGGGGACATTTGGGAACAAGGTGACAGATTACAGTGGTACTCAAATCGGGGTGGGCAAGATTGTAGAGTGCCTAGAGTCTAGGGGATATCTTTAACAGGATTTAAGCATCTGGGTACAAGAGGAGCAGATTGGCTACTAGGAGATAGGCCCTTGTGAAGTGTTAAAAAAAATAACGGGAAAGCACGCAAACAAAGGACCCCATACTAGAGCAAAACTTTACAAAGCAATTAGAGTGTTAAAAAAAATCATTTTTGAGAGTCAACAAACCCCATCTAGCCCCAACGGGGGCATATAAGAAGTCTTAACCTTAGCATCCTAAGGTTCTTTATAGATAAATTTCGAGAGCAAGAAGGGTTATAGGTGGTCCAAGGGTTCAAAAGGCCAAAAGACAAAAAGATTAATTTTTTGCACATGGACTTTTGGCTCAATTAAGCCCATGTCCAAAAAGGGGGGCAAATGAAGGGGTGAAATCGGGCCTCCAAACCTAGCCAAAGACTTCAACCAAGCCCAAGATCGTCTTCAAGTAGGGGCCAGTTTGTTATTGTAATTTAAAGCCAAAGGGCTAGTTGTGACTTTAAGCCCAGCCCACTACTAAGCTCTACCATGCTGATGAAAGAAAAGCAGAAAGAGCGAGACAGGCAGTGATGGAGTCTTCATGTGGGTGAGAGAAAGATGGCAGAAAGCTGATCAAGGGCTCTAGAAGTAACGCAAAGAAAGTACCAGTGGATATAAGCTAGAGAGGATCCAATATGGACAAAGTAGGCTTTGTACAGTGGACAACAGACGGAATTCGAGCAAATAACAACGAGGGGACGTAACCTGAAGCTGGGCAGAGAAGTCATTCCAGAAAAGGAAGTTGGAGGCAGCCACAAAAGGGCAGTGACGGTAAGAGTTTGGAGCTTGAGATGGGGCCTAGGTATAAGCTCCCATTGAGCCCCACGCGAAAGCAACAGAACTCAATCCCATTTTATTTTTCTCTCTTTAGAACTCCCCTGTTTTCTATTTATACATACTTACTATTTGATTTCCATCGGTCGAAATTCTGACTTGGGCGTCGGAGTACCTTTTCAAGGTGCCGCCCTAGGAGTTGCCAGAAAATCACCAGATAATCGTATAAACAAAGGCTATTATTGTGTTGCCAGAGCTTGCAGAAGAGCAAGAAGGGCAGCTAGGCTAGCTCGGTTCGGGTGGAGCAAAAATTGGATCCTTCAAAATATAAGGGAAAAGATCTTTTAATATAAAACCAATCATAAATTTCTAGTTATGGATTCACAAAATCCAATGGTTGAGATGATTGATAGTTGGCAGCATTAAATGTAACTTTTTTACTTTAAATCTCAACCATTGGATTTGGTGTGATCAAGCATTATAAATTTGTATCAAAAATTTATATTAAAAGATCCCTTCACCCATATATATAATTACTAGTAACCTCACAGGATTTTCCAAATTTAGGATACTTTAACTTATTAGTTGATAACTTAAGCATTTTGGTTAAATGGCTCCTTAGAGCAAAAATAATGAATTTGAAACACGCCTCTTATATATGAATATGCGACATGAAACGTTACATGCATTTAAGTCGAAAAGTTAATTTTGATCTAACTATTTATCTTTAAGTGGCTTCTTTTTCATTGTCCAATAATTTGAATTTACAAATTATGTATACAAAAATAAAGCGTCACAATATAAATAAAACAATTATTGTTTCACATTATCACTCAATATTTTTGCTCAATTAAAATAAATTAAATAAAAGAACAATTGCACGTCAACTTGTTCGGAACTATGCCAAGTTATTTAGCAATATTACATCTCAAGGTTTCAAAACGTATTTTAATTTTAATTCTAGGAAATATGTAAAACATTCATCAATTCTTTTTTTTTTTTGGTTATCAAATATATTGCAAACAATTGATAATCACTTGTAACGTTTGCAGAGGGTGGTTTTGATCTTTTAATTCCATGTTATAGGTCTTTGTCTTCCCAATATTTCACGTGAATCTTTTTGGTTTTGATTATTTCTTTACTTGATTAAAGTGAGGACTTCGAAAATGATATAGCCCCATAGAACAAAAGCGATAAGCGTGGAAAATTTTTTAAAAATGTTGATGAAATTTTGTTGCCCAATTACACAGGGATGCCGCTTCTTTTAAGGTTAATTTGTTTTTGTCTGCAACTGCAAATTCCAATCGACTCAACTAGGATTAGACTTACCTCGTGCAGGTTGGAATGTGATCTCATAGCTTTAATATATAAGAGCTTTAATGATATTATTTTCTCCTGTTAATTAATTGCTTTCAAATCATTGACCCAACCAAAGGGAAAATAGACGAAGTAACGTAAACACCTTTAAATGACTAAAGAAGATCAATTTATTGTAAATTGATGGATCAGTCAAAGAGCACGTGAGGCTACACGTGGTGAAAGTTAGGGTTTAAAACCTCGTAACGCAATTGCTTACCAAGTTGAACGATAACTCGTCTCTATTGGATTTCTGTTCTTTCGTATTCATCATTGAGTTTCGCTTGTTAGATTAAGTTACTACAAAATTATATTGCGTTTGTTTTCCGACTCAAAAATAACAAAAACAAAACTAACAGAACTTTTACAAGCATGTAAAATATACCCTTTTATTTAATTTCAATGCCTTGAACAGACATTGGATGAACAAGTAAAATTGAATATAAACAAATATTATGTTTTGGGCAATGACATTTGAAATAGAGAAAAAACTATCATGATCAACACTGTAAAACATCCCTCGATCCCTTCAACTATAGCACAAAGCCATAACTGTTTAAGAATCAAGGAATTGTATACAAGGCCACTCAGAATCTTCCATTACTCCCGCGCCCAGCTGCTGTTATTTTACTGTTTGAAGACCATGTGCAATGGGGAAAGTATAAATGATATTTAGATAAGAGCAAATGTAAGAGGAAAGAAATCAAAATGGATTATTAGAAGATAATTGAAACATTATGGTTACGTACATACTTTAGGTGACATGCTCTAGTATATATGAACGGCAGTGACTTGTTTAGTAAGCCTTGGGAGGCGGAGGAGAGCTGTAGTAATAAGGTGGAGGGGGTGATGGAGATGGCGGTGGAGGTGATTTGTAATAGTAGGAAGGAGGAGGTGAGGGTGATGGTGGGGGAGGAGACTTGTAGTAGTAATGAGGTGGAGGTGGGGGAGATGGGGGTGGTGGTGACTTGTAATAGTAGGGAGGAGGAGGTGAGGGTGATGGAGGGGGAGGAGACTTATAGTAGTAAGGTGGTGGAGGTGATGGAGATGGGGGTGGTGGTGACTTGTAATAGTAAGGGGGAGGAGGTGATGGGGATGGTGGTGGTGGTGACTTGTAGTAGTAAGGAGGAGGGGGTGAGGGTGATGGAGGAGGAGGAGACTTATAGTAGTAAGGAGGTGGAGGTGATGGCAATGGTGGTGGCGGTGACTTGTAGTAGTAGGGAGGAGGAGGTGAGGCTGATGGTGGGGGAGGAGACTTGTAATAATAAGGAGGAGGTGGTGATGGAGATGGAGGTGGGGGGGACTTGTAGTAGTAGGGAGGAGGAGGTGAGGGTGATGGTGGGGGAGGAGACTTGTAATAATAAGGAGGAGGTGGTGATGGAGATGGAGGTGGGGGGGACTTGTAATAGTAAGGTGGAGGAGGTGATGGTGATGGTGGGGGAGGCGACTTATAGTAGTAAGGAGGAGGTGGGGATGGAGATGGTGGTGGTGGTGACTTATAGTAGTATGGAGGAGGGGGCAAGGGTGATGGTGGCGGAGGAGACTTGTAGTAGTAAGGAGGAGGTGGGGATGGAGATGGTGGTGGTGGTGGTGGTGACTTATAGTAGTAGGGAGGAGGGGGTGAGGGTGATGGTGGGGGAGGAGACTTGTAGTAGTAAGGAGGAGGTGGGGATGGAGATGGTGGGGGTGGTGACTTATAATAATAGGGAGGAGGAGGTGAGGGTGATGGTGGTGGTGGTGACTTATAGTAGTAAGGAGGAGGAGGTGAGGGAGATGGTGGTGGTGGTGACTTGTAGTAGTATGGCGGTGGAGGTGATGGGGATGGTGGTGGTGGCGACTTGTAGTAGTAGGGAGGAGGTGGTGAGAGTGACGGTGGGGGAGGAGACTTGTAGTAGTAAGGAGGTGGAGGTGATTGAGATGGTGGTGGTGGGGATTTGTAATAGTAAGGTGGAGGGGGAGATGGTGATGGAGGTGGTGGGGACTTGTAATAATAGGGTGGAGGAGGTGATGGTGATGGTGGAGGTGGGGACTTGTAGTAATATGGAGGCGGAGCGGATTTCTTTGGTGGTGGAGGAGATTTATAATAATATGGTGGTGGTGGTGACTTTTTTGGAGGTGGTGGGGACTTGTAATAATAAGGAGTTGGAGGTGATGGAGATGGAGGTGGCGGCGACTTGTAAACATAAGGTGTGTAGTCTGCAGCTACAGCAGCAACCATCAAGCACAATGCCAAGGCATGGACTAAATGTGGCCAAATGTTGGCCATTTTGCCTACTCTAATCACTTCTAACTCCCAAAAAATATTAGTTGATCACTTCTTTTTTTAACACTCTTTCAAACCTAGAATAGATTGAAGGACTGTCTGTGAATGACTCAAAAACACAAAATGAAGCTATTATATAGTGAGATCCTGAAGCTCTAAACTAATTTTTTAATTTTGCATGAAGTTTCCTATCCGATCAATCAAATTTGTCCTTTCCAAATCAAATCAATTAATACATTTGGCAAATGGGCATAGTGGAAACCCATCTGCTTTTGTCATAGAAGTATAACAACTTGAAACAGTCAATATTCTATATATAATAACAAAATCGATATTGTATTAAATTAAGGTCTAATATTTAAGAACGATTCTACAATTGTCAAGAGGAGCAGTTGTGAAGCGGGGGTTGATGAGACACTTTCTACTGTGACCTGGTACGCAAAACTTCAGCCTGTGCTCTAAGAAATTAAATCAAATTATATGTTCATTGGATACATGAAGTTAGTTATTGAATATTTGTTCTCAAAGGAGTTGTAAAGCTAACGTCAACCGCGGCTTTTCATTAATTAACTCCAATAAATTAAGCAGTACCGTTGGCATTTCATCGTCCTCAATTCAGCTCTTCGTGACAAAAAAGTTAATAATATTCCAAACCATCTCTAAAAATTTTCTCTAGCTTAATTTTATTTTAATTCTTGCTCAAAAGTCAATGTTTTCTGCTCATTACAACTCTCTCAACATCGTGTATCAAGCCTAATAAATATCAATCTCACGACTACGTACATTCCATTTTTCCTTAATTAATAAATAGTATGCTTAAGATGAATATCGAATTTTTTCCGGAAATACACATAACACAATGGAAGAATATATAAAAGCCACAGCTTCTTTTTTTAATTAATCTATATGTAATTGATTCAAGTCACCACGTTTTAAATCAACTCAGACGTGTTAACACGTTTATTAAGACAAGAACCAGTCTCTACATGTAAGCCAAGTTATGGCATTAGCCCACGAAGGATATATAGAATAATAATATGATAAAAAAATAACTAAGTGATTTATTTAATTTAATTGAGAAGTGATTTGCGATGAATGAGACTGAGTGATTAGGTTTGAATTAGTCTAATTAAATTATTAATGACAAGGATCGCTCTTATACATATATATTTTGGTTTCTTCTTTGTAATATAGGAACCGGCACGTTTATTAACATTGACAACTTATGTTTAAATTTTGCCGAGGGGCATCTCATTTTATGTGGAAAAATATGACTAATTCTCAGATTATCCAGACAAAAGTCTGCTTAATTAGCCGGCTCAAAACTGGGTTTATTGTATGATTTCATTATATTTGTATTTTTCTAATTTTCTAGGATTTTATATATGTAATAATTTTTAAATTCAAATGTCTATAATATTCTTATTTAAAAATAAAACTTACTTTCTCGATTGTGTGGATTGGAAAGAATCCACAAAATTTTTGTACTCTATAACTTACAAGTATTATACAAGTTAATATACAATAATTGTAGTTTAAAATGAATGTAAAAGTGAAGGATTGATAAGTGCGATCATCAAAAACAAATTGTGAAACTTAAAAATTACCCTCGAGAATTAACCCTTTTTTGCATTTTAATTTCTGAAGAAATAATTGATATTAATAAAGTATATTATTGGTATATACTTCTACAAATTGCCAATTGGCATTGAAAGTATAAAGTATAAACTGTGAAAAGACTATTAATTAGAATTAACTAATTACAATTAGTTATAAATTAATCTCTTGACTAGTATTTGGACAATTAAATTAAATTATAGAAAAAAGCCAGCTAGAAGGAGAATGTCTTTTACTTCTCCGCTTAAAAGTAAACATCTAATTCAATTACAAAATTCCAATCTAAACAGCAGCTACCTTCTCAATTTATTAATTATATCTATTGTCATCATTAATTATTTTCCACAAGCTAAACTTACTCAACTATTCAAAAATTGTCCACAGGTAGAAAATTTCAACAAATGACAACGTTGCCGCCTAGCAAATCCAAACCCTACCTAATTTCAACCCAATTGGAGAAGAACATCAATTGTAATATGGTTCACAATGGCTTTTTATATACTTTTATTATTTTTTTAAGGAGATTCTAGCAACCAAACAAAGAGATGATTAGGTGAAAATATTATTAAAAAGATAAAGTAATTAAATACAAAAAGAAACACTACCCGTCAAATTTCAACATTTGATTTAACTAACAAAAGCTTGAAAATTTTATATAGAAGGTTCCAAGAATAATCCAACCGCAAGTTCTGATTTTCAATAAAGGATATGTCATTTTAACTTACAGCCCTTCGAGACACATGTTAAATTGTTAATTAACAAACTAAAAATAATAAAATAAGGTTTAATACTTACGATTTAATAGTTCAACATTTTGTTAAATACTTTCAGGTGTTTGTTAGACATCTAAACAAATATCTAACAAACTATTAAGCTATAAATTAAACAATGTTGAATTCGTCGGCGCGTGTCAAAGTTATATGCCAATTTATTGATGTATGTTTTTACGTTTAGGAAACTGGAAAATAAATTTGTTTGATTCGATTTAAAACTTTGCTAGCAATTAAAAAATAATAATTAGAGAATCAAAATAAATTAAAGTTTTACTAGAACTTAAGATAGTTCGTAACTAAACTATTTTACATCTTTTCACTTATTTCTCTTTGTAGTAAATTGTAAATACTGTTTTATTGGTTTTAATAAAACCAATGTATCTTACACTTTTTTTTTTAGTGTCTCAAATTAACCTACAGAATTCTTTGACAGAGTTGTTCATTGAGGTACTTTTTTTTTTTTTTTAAATCCCTAGGAAACTAGTAAGCAGATTTTGATCCAGCTATAACACAAGACCACCATCCTATAAGCACTTCACCAAGAGTTGCCACAGTGCCACCAGGCTCCAACTTGTTACATACATTCTCATTTAAACAAGTAGATAATTGCATTGCTTTAGTTATGTAGTTCGGAGTTTGATTTCAGGGCGTTGTTAAACAACCTTGGGGACAGCCTGAAGCTTCAGCTGGCTGTTGATCAATCAACAAGGCCAGGCTGCCTTGGTGGTCACAAATATTCAATAACATTGCTTTATATATTTACATCTCTTAATTTTGGAATGCATGATGCTTATTCATGCAATTTTAATATCATGTACCATAGTTACAGTTACAAAGAAAATGTACACAGATTATGGTACAGATACATAACAGTGGATGCTGCTAACATATCAAACACTAAGTTTGGGACGGTAATCGGCTGTTATAAAGGGTAACGTAAATTCATCCAAACAAGCCATCCTGATCCTTTCAGGTGTTGCTGGATTATCAAGAGGAAACCACTCGGTATGCCCCACTTCAGCTCTAGCAGCTTTAATGGCATCTTTAATAGCAAAGAAGGCAGCTGAAGCTAGAAAGAATGGAGGCTCACCGACGGCTTTGGATGAATGAATGGCCTTTACATTTGGATGGCCCTGCAACCAACAGCTCAGAAACTAAGAATGCAGCAATGTTGAGATTTAAGTGAAGAA
The DNA here is from genome assembly GCA_013180625.2 of Boswellia sacra. NCBI lineage: Eukaryota > Viridiplantae > Streptophyta > Magnoliopsida > Sapindales > Burseraceae > Boswellia > Boswellia sacra. Next base: position 628,182 of record SNVD02013169.1, read on the forward strand.
CTCCAATCAACTCATGCAACCAATAGTACAAACAACAATGAATTGTCAAGTGCCAAAAAATAAACATTAATCCGCTATTATCATGGTAGTGGACATATTTTCGTTTTCAAAGGACTTTAAACATAACTAACTTAAATATTATCACGGTACAAAACAAGAAAGGATTATGCATGCAATAAAATCCTGTGTAATTCTTAGCAGCTTAGATGGGATAACTCGCAATTCCTAGATTATTTTTTGATGCAGGAAGCAGATATTATTAGTTACAGGACACACCGCATTTACACAAAATTTCAACCACTCAGCATAAAGAAAGTGAGGTAACATGTAGTGCAACCGACCCAAATGGCAATGATGGAATAGCAATGTCAGTTGGAGAGGCGTACTCCAAAGGGTGGTTATATACGGTTTTGTTCAATATTTACTTTAGAGAGACGTTTCTCATTTTTTCAATTTTTCATCAGTCAAGTTATCATTAAAAGTAACAGCATCTTGTGCTCTCTCTAATGAAGTGATTTGGTTCACATACGAAGATCATACCCAACTACCATATATAGGCATTGGCAAAATATCCCCTTTTGTCCCAGCATCACTTAGATTCTAAGTGTATCCACTTCTATCAATCGCTATATTTCAGTCTGTTAAATTTATCACTTTACCTAAAACTTAAACTTATAAATATAGGCTCAATATTAATACTTTAATCCTCTAATATGCCTCTCACATGCAGTGTGAACTGGATCTGCTAGATCGAGCCTCACATACCTTAACAAGTCTTACATGTAAGCTAAATAACACTTTTTTCTTCTTTAATTAACACGGAAAGGATTCAAACTTGTAACCATCAAGTCAATATGTAAGTTTTGCCACTTTTCTTAAAAATTCGAAAACTTAACATAATTTGGAGCCCTTTGATCCAACGACCTAAAGGTCGAATCTCCCACTGCAAATTAAAAAAGAAAAATATTGTCCCACATGTAAAACCTAAAAAGAGGTTGTGAGGCTTAGTCCACATACAATAACACGAGACTCTTGCAGGTGAGAGGGTATTGAAGTATAAAACTAATATTGACCTCACACCCACTAGCTGAAGCTTTTATGTAAAGTGACAAACTTAAACATATAAAAAAGTCATCATAATCCAGTAGCCAATCTCTCTTCTCCATTATGACCCGAGATTCAACCTGATTCCTATGTCACTATATGTTTGCATTGACACTATCTATTGCCACAGACTACCAAACCAAGAGTAGATAGAAATATAATGAAATAATTTACGCTTTCTGACTGCCCATGCATATGCCTAATCATTCGAGGAACAGTTGGTCAAAAGTATACCTTCAAAAGTGAAACATTGAACTTGAAGGGAACATCATTAATAGAAGGAAGTTTGTAACTGCCTGGCCCGCATGTGTACAAGCAACCAGGCGGAATCCACTTATGAGCGGCATCTCCCCATTTCACTTCCTCCAAAGCTACCCAACCCAAACCTTGCAGAAATGCTCCTTCGATCTGAATTAATTCAAGTGAAAAGGCAAAATCAGTAGATGAACTTTCACGTCAATTCAGACGAAACAAGTACAAACTACAAAACAACATATGCCTTTGGGAGAATGGATCTAGCTGTCACATTATTCAGCAGCATCTATTACAAAGGCAGCAAATCAAACAACAGCAAAAAGAACCCCCAGTTGTTATTTATCTCCACAAACCATTTCTTTTTATGAATTTTGTGGTTTATTTCAAAATAATTTAAGAATATGTTGTTGGAATTGAATTTTGAAAAAGTTATATGATTGATATTAATTTAAAATATATTGAAAAATACGCAAAACAAGGATTTGTTTTTTGAAACCATAAATGAACAAGACTTCACTTTTAGAATGGTTTTCCAAGAATCAAAGTGGTAATGATCATTTCCTCTTAATCTAATTATGCTATATTAACTTTTAACAAACTAGAAACTAGAGGATGAGTAAATCAAAAATTTAATCCTCAAAATAAATTCAACCCATCATATCTGTTCCGTAAATGCAATAGAAATCATTATCAAAGAAGAAATGAATTATTCAATGCACTCTCCAACCAATATTTTGCTTCTGTATAGTGCAAATCTTCCCTCATCCTATTTTCCTAATCCTGTCCCATATTCCATTTTCCATTTTCATAATTTATTTATATCTATGTTTCACGTAAGTTGCGTGTGCAAGAAATCTACAAGTATGAAGACCCTTCAATACATCACTTTCACACTTTCCTTTCAAATTGATGAACCATATGCAATATTAGGCACTCAATCTAATTTGTATGCAAACCATATCATTAAAGTTACTTCTTAAGACCAAATTTTCAACAATAATCCTTTCAACCAAAAAGTAAAAGCCATCAGACCAGCACCTTCTATACAAGGTCTTAAGACAATAAATCATATAACATGTATTCTATAAAATTAAGGAAAATAAGAAAAAGCTGCAAAGAAACGAACAAAAGAGAGGGGTAGAGAAAGAACCTGTCCGACATCAATGGCTGGATTCAGAGAATATCCAAGATCCAAGAAAACATTTGCTGTCCTTGTGTGGAAATCTCCAGTCAATGTGTCAATTTCAACCTCAGCAAATGCAGCCCCATAGGTGAAATACCTGAATGGATTTCCTTTACCAGTTGTCCAGTCGAAACCAATATCAGGTGTGATGTAAAATCCATGAGCAGAAAGATCTATTCGTTGTACATAACATGCACTGGCCAGCTGAAAACGCCGTGAAACACAAATTTTCATAGCATTAAAAAGCTGGAAATCATGAAATGAGAAGTTCAACCAAATAAAAGGAAAAACATGAAGTTACAAGCAAAATGTATGAAGACAAGATTACCTCAGCAAAAGAACTGAATTTATGTTTAGAAGCAACAAGTTCCATCCGTGCTTTAATCTGCTCACATGCATCCAAGACTGCACCTCCATACATATCAGAACTTGCAGAAGCTGCTGTCGGTGATGCATTAGGAACCTAACTTGGTTGCAAATGCAATAAAATCAGATATGAAAATAGTTGTCCACAATCTGATTATTGAACAAGCTACCAGAGAGAATACCCAAAGGTAAAAATGGTCTGGATCAGTATATAAGAAAGACAAAACTGAATACCAATTGAAAGACGTCCTCTTACATGTTCGATGCAAGTATTAAATATGCATGGGGAAAAATTTTAGTAAGAGTTGAAGTGCAGATTTAGAATAAAACAGCAAGAATTTCGTAATTAGATGAAGAGTCAGAGAATAAATACAAAAAAACAATCCTATTTTTGTGACTCAGAAGTAACAGTTAACATCAGCAGTGTTTAAATAACATCAGTCCTTAGTCTCAACGCAGAGTAGACTGTATTTATTCTATATTTTGCCTATATTTCCAAAAGTAATGCAAATGTGCACTCTAAATTGAATAAGTAGCTCAACATTTTCTTGGCAGTATTCAATTTTTGGTTCTACAAGAGCATGACAGAAAATAATCTAGGAAGCTCCCCCGGTCCTGTAACCTACAATACAGGAAAATCCCAACAGAAAGTCTTCTCAAATATTTCAAGAACGTAGAACTGGAAAAATCCCTCGCTGCATTGTGCTTAATAAGAAATCCAACCATATATTTTAGCTAATGCTTAATCTATAAGTTTTGGACTGCATGGCCCTTATACATAAAGATCTAGATTATTTATTGAATTTGATTTTACAGCCTCATGATTATAGTATTCTATATCACACATGACTATGCTAGGCCACCTCTTTCAGCATTGCTCTATTACCTTATCGGTACTTGTCTCTGATATGAAGACAGAACTCAGAGGGATATTGAAAGCAGATGCAGCAACTTGAGCAACTTTTGTATGCAAACCTTGCCCCATCTCAACACCTCCGTGTGTAACCAGAACAGTCCCATCTGTGTAAACATGAACAAGAGCACCTGCCTATAGTTGTTAAGAACAATAATAAACAATCAGAATTCTGATCAACAAAAACAAAAATAATGAACCAAAAACAACAGTCAAAGAACCTAAAGTACAATGTAGATGGCAATACGGCATAAAGCAACTGCTTTTGAAGGATAACGGTAAAATAGTTATAGTCCTGTTTTACTTGATCACAGATGTGAAAAAGCCCATTGCAGAACAAACTATGTTCCAACTTACCTGGTTCATGAGCTTCGTAGTAAATGATATGCCAAACTTTGTAGGAACCATAGCAATACCACGCTTCTTCCATCTGTTGTTCTTATTAAATTTGTCAACTTCCTCCCGAGCCTTCATGACATCACAGGATAATTTTAGTTCATTCCAAAGAGACGCCAGTGTACAGTATTCAAGTTTTTGACCATAATGCGTTATTGATCCTTCACCTTGAAAATTAATTTCCTGGAAATGGTTTCAGTTTAAAAAGTCAGTGATTGACTCATGTAAAAACAACGGTCAGGGATAGCGTAACTACATGAAAAACAAATTAACAAGATCATATAACTTACCCTAATCTCTTCTGGGCTTCTCCCAAGTTCTACAGCAATTCTTTGAATCCAGTTTTCAGCTATAAGCATACCTTGGGGGCCACCAAATCCTCGGAATGCAGTGTTACTAGGAAAATTAGTTAAGCAAACCCTTCCTACAACTCTAACATTTGGTATCTCATAGACATTATGTGAGTGAAACATAGCCCGTTCAAGGACAGCGAGAGATAGATCAAGCGAATTCCCGGCATTATTGTAGATTTCAAGATCCAGTGCTAGCACCTTTCCCTCATTCGTAAATCCAACCTGGATAAGTTTAATTTTTACATCAATTTCTTGTTCATCATATAACTTGAATGAAGGAAAAAGAGAGATAAAAGACACGATACTAAATGTTAAAATTCACAACAGCATACAACAATTCAAGGTACACCAGAGGCAAGGGCTTGCTCCTGTTCTTCTGTTGTATATCTCTAAACCCCAGTGGCATAGCCTTATCTTTTTTTTTTTCAGACAGAATTAACTGTAAATAAAGATCTTGACTCTATATATGTATAAGTACACACTGTCATCCAGATGCACAAATAGCAACAGAGTTTAATAGTTAGCCTATATGGTGAAGAAAGAAACTTAAAAACTAGCTACAAAATTAATAAAGTTTTCTGCATCATCCTGTTGCATAGACCATCTTAAAAGTTACCAATTAATAGGGATGGTAATTTGACCCGCCGGGTCCGGGGCCCCACTGTGGCCAGGTCCAACCCCTTGGACCCGTTGACCCGCCCTACCCCGCAAAATATAGGGGTATATTTGTAAAATTTTAAAATTTTAAGACTGTTTAATAATTTTGTATGTTATATTTGTTAACTTTTTATATATGTGAATTCTTCATAATTTTACAAGCAATACAGATACTTTGATAAAAGTAACATTTTAATTAATAATTAGCATCTTTTAATATATTAACATCAATTTAATTATGTTATAATGGCAAAATAAAATATTTGTATTTTTTAGTAATTAAATTTGTATAATATATATAATCTTGATATAGATTATTAAGTACTAATTAAATTAATGCAATATTAATAAGATCATTTCTAAAGTGTATACTTTTAATATAATTAATATATTATTTTCTAAATATGTAAATAGAAATATGATAAGAACAATCTTATAACCTTAAATATATGATTGAACGTAATTTAAATTAATTAATTGAATTATTAATGTTTTATAAATATATATAATGTTAATTAATTGGTATATATTAATCATTTATTATTATTATTAGATTGAAATTAAATCAACATGCTATTAAAAAATTATTTAATTGTATTATTAACTATTTAAAAAATTGTCAATTAACCAGTTTACAAGCACTAATATACTTTTAATATTATTTCTAATAGAGTATGTAACATTATTACTAATAAAATCAAATGGTAATTAGTGGTCACCATTTTTTTAATTGATATAACTAATTTATACAATTACCATTTAGTTTGCATAATGCCAGTAAAATGAAAACTTACATAAGCTTTATACAGGGGGACCAGATTGCAAAAATATAAATATTATATGGGTATGATTGCAAAAATATAAATGTTTAGGAGCGGGGCGGGACGGATTTGGATTCGCTCTTTTTTTTTTTTTTTTTTGCCCCGCCCAAGGGGCAATGGGGCGGGACAGGACAAAAAAAATTTGAGCGGGGCAGGGCTAGGTACCTGCAGCCCCAGACCCGCCCCACCGGGGCCAACCCTACTATTTAGTAATTAACCAGAGAATTTAGATGCCAAATTTACATCTGTTTGAGAGATGAAACAATACCTTATATTTTCCCAGAAAGCTATGTCGTTGCCCGGTTATCATCATGTCTATATCTCTGTCTAACGTGAGTTTCACAGGTCGATTCAACAAATATGATGGGACAGAAGCAGCAGCAGCAATATTTGCTGCTCTCGTCTCCTTACCACCAAATCCACCACCAATTCTTTTAGTTTTACAAACCACTTTTGACATTGGAAGACCTAATACATGAGAAACATACTTCTGGTGTTTCTGAGGGGCCTGCACAAAAAGAACTAATGTTATGATTGTATAACAAGCAAAGAGAGGTCGAACATAATTAGAGACTCAACAATCTATCATGCTCAACCTCCCATAGTTCAGCCTAATCCAATTACTAATACTAGTATATTTATGAAACAGTAGTTTCACTGTTGAGTGGTCATTAATTGATTAAGCTGATAAGACAAGATTCAAATATAGTTATAACTCTTAACATGTCTTAATGTGCGCGGCTGAATTCATGGACTTAAACATGGATCCAAATATACACGAACACAAACATAACTCTAACTATGGGCCCAACTTGCACTACTTTACAAGAAGTAATGGAATTGGAAGATTCCAACACAAGATCCCTTAATTAACCTGGGCTAAGCAAAGCTAACATTGTCAATGCCAACTGTTAAAAAGCTTAATTTCTTTATTCAAGCTGCGCTCCAACAAGCCAAATATTCAGCTCAGCTTGACTAATTTATAACCCAATTTTCAAAAAGCATAAACTCACTTGAGTTGATGAAATCATGTGAACTTCATTGCCACCATCCATTGTCCAAACCAAACTGCTATTTGGCTCCAAGTAGAAGTGTTCTTGACCACCCACTTGAACTTCTCCTTCTATAATTTTATCGCATTGACCTGACTGGAAACAGATATCCACATCCCCTTTTCTCAAAAACTTCTCCGTGTTGGGATGGAAACTTTTAGCTTCAATTGCCTCTTCTATTGATAATACTGCTGGGAGCTCTTCATACTCAACATGAACTTTTCTTGCTGCTAGTTTTGCATTTTCATGTGTATCAGCAACAACCACTCCTATAATCTGCAGAAAACATGCACATTGCATGAGAGAAATCATCACATTATGAATAAATAGCATTACATACAAGTTCATTTTATTTTTGTCATTGAATTTATAATGAATTAGTTATGCTGCAAGCATAGAATTGCCTTTACCACTATTAATACAAGAAGCCAACCACTGTCATAATAAATTTTGTAGTAAACTTCGTACCTGACCCACGCAAGTAACAAATTCTGAAGCATATAGCTCCTCATCAGCAACAACTGGTCCAATGTGATTATCGCCTGGCACATCTTCAGCAAAATATATGCCCACAAATCCAGGTGAAGACTTGGCTCCTGAGTCATCAATTGAGAGTATCCGTGCATGAGGTTTTCTGCTCAGTACTAATGCAGCATGCAAAGCATTAGTTGGCATTGGTGTGTCATCAGCATACTCTGCCTCCCCAGTAACCTGCAGAAAATTACTACATCAACATGATCTTTATTCACAGTTAAACTAAGAACAAGTAGAGACATTAAGCAAAATCTGAAAGTAGTTTAAGGCCAGACAAATTTAAGGGTACAATATAAAAGAAGACTATCCAGTCCAATGTCCATAATGAGGGTCTCCACTGTCTAAAACCTCAAAAAAGGTCATGTCATGTGGAGCAGTCAGTCAAAATAAAAGTAGTAACAGATTTTTTGCAAGCATATCGACCTATGAAAAAAAAAGAAAAAAAATCCAAAAACCCTTCACAGTTAAAAGAAGGATTTAATCTTAAGGCATCACACAATAAACATGGCCCTAACAGAAAGGAAAATAGGAAATGAAATAACATTGGCAACTACAAGTAGTTCAGAGACTTATGAGTTGCGATATGTTTACCATCAACAGTGGGTCCGTTACATGCCATGTGATCATGACACCTCAGGGAAAGAATTTGACACATGAAAGCATCAGGACATAAAAAAGATAGAGAGGTAGCATAGGACACATACTGTTCATAATAGTTATAGAACCCAACAGCCTTGTGGCCAAAAATATTAATATAAGTCGGAAATAAGAAAAATTTTCCAAGCTATAGACTGAGAGTTTACAAATCAGAAGCTGCAAACAAACTAATACTCTTATGTGCTTTAAGAAAATACCAAGTTAATCCTTCAGAAAGTAAACAATGATAATCGTCAAGCTACCATGTTTTGGAACTCAGAAATTAACTTATCCACATTACTCAGGACAGAAAATAGACGCTACTTCACATATATGAAGTATGGAAGACATAGATCTAAATATTAGATATTAAACAAACAAATTTCAGGTGAAAATAATCACCAACATGCGCACCTAAAATTAACGCAACTCAAATATAAAATCCCAAAAAGAATGCACATGAACTTACGCTATATGAGCAAACATTTAAAATTATTTTGCGACAAATAGAAATTCTGTTGTACAGATTTAGATACCTGAAGCCTTGATGAGAGGTGAACTTCAGGAGAGCCAACAGACGTCCCATGTTTTTTAATTTCATAGTCCTGACTTCCTATAACAGGCGGCCGGTGAAATGGATGTACAGCTGACAAATGAGTTGATGGCACATTTTCCTTAACAGATATCTTCCCATTCATTTGATGGGAAACCCATAGGAAAAATTTGAAGAAGAAACTAAGGGTTAAAGATCTCCGAAACTCCACCATTCCACCAGGAGCATCCTCCTTGAGCAAAATATCTGTTTGTACGACTTTTAAAGCACTTTGCAACAGTTCCTGGCTCCAATGCTTGCCTATTATAAATTCTTTTGTTTTTAATGCAGAAATCGAGAGAGGAGCCACCCCACCATAAACAATTGATGCATCCATAACAACTAAATCTTCACCTTTTTCCTCAAGATAGACACGCATTCCAGCATTCACAATAGCAATATCATCATCCCTACGATGGGCCTGTTTAAATTCTTTTACAAATTCAAATGGCCTAGTCCAAGGTAAGAATATTGATAATAAAATTTCATCATGTGCCATATCCACCTTACGGTAACCCAGAAAGAAATCTTCAGCGAGGGCTGTTCTAATGTTTCCATTGCAGTCAATGATTTGAAATTTTGCTCTTGAAGCCATCCAGAGAGGGTTCAAGTCTGAAATTGGACTGGCTGTACAGATATTCCCACCAACAGATGCAACATTTCTTATCTGTGTTCCAGCAAACCATTTTATTTGCTCAATAAAAGCTTTGCATGATGATGTTTCATGCGCAGGACGCTCTTTTACAAGCTTTCTAAAAGTTTTCAAGAGTTCAGTCAGTCTTACAGCAGCACCTATCTCTAACCCGTCATCCTTGACGTTCAATACATTGAGTTCAGGTACATGTGTTACAAAGATTAAAACCTGATACTGCATTTTCTTCAACCTCATCTCTATTCCAACCTCAGTATTACCTACAATTAGCTTTGCATCTGGGAATTTTGCCTTCAACTCGAGTAAATGTTGAAGCCTTAAGGGTCGATACCACTTAAGCGCTCCAAATCCACTCAAACTCAAAGGATATAATTTTCTCAACAACAGGTCAGGAGGAAAAATAAGCTCTTTTTCTGTATATGTGCTTCCATCTATCTCACTGTAAGAGACAGGTTCATACCTCATGCCACAAGCCACACTTTCTTTACAGGAGTGTGTATTGCTTACAGCTTTTGGTTCACAGGAACAGGGTTTACCAGTTGAAGGGCACAAGAACTCACCTTCTTTAAGACTCAATGAAGACATGTTGGTGTACATCGCATCATTAGTTTTAGAGAAAACCCGAAATGCATCAACAATAGGTCTGTAACCTGTGCAGCGACACAAATTTCCAGCAAGACAATCTTCAATTTCCTCTTCAGTAGGTGGCGATGGACTTGACCTTAACAACGCATACATTGACATGATAAAACCAGGAGTGCAAAATCCACATTGAGACCCATGAGCGCGTGCCAGTGATTCCTGCAGAAACACAAAGGCAATGCCGAGATCTCGTAAATACTTTATTTATTTTTAAAGAGACAAAGAAATCTCAATTAATACTATAACAAATATTACAAAAGCAGTAAGTTGGCCAAAGAAATCAGGAAATCCTAAACAATGACTTGACCCTTAGACATTGTCTACTGACGAGCTTCAAAACTAGAATCTACCCCCAAGAAAAGGCTGTTTAGACCAAAAGAACTCTGTAATAGTAAAGTATTATCCAAAGTTCACAGTATTAATCAAAAAACCCCTCCCAGTTTAGATTTATGAAGAACAAGGAAGAGTCATGAGCACATTTGGCACTAAAGATATATAAATATACATATATATATATATACAAAGCAATAAAGAAAAAAATAATAATAAGAGTAATAAGTAAACTCCGACCAGAATTTACCATTCTCAAAATCCAAAGAAGCAGACATTATGATCATTACTGGCAAAACAATCTTTATACAAAATGAAGAAGCACTTACTTGAACTGGGTGCAAGCCATGTTTGCGGTTTCCAACTCCCTCCACTGTAATTACATGCATTCCTTCTACAGAGTACAAAGGAGCCAAGCATGCATTGACAGCATAGTGCCTGAATGAAGTTTTCCACAATAATATCCTCAAGTTGATTTGAAGAAATGGTAGAATGTAAGTAAGAGGGAGGAAGGGAAAGAGAAACTCACACACATTTCTTCAACTTTTTATCATAATGAGAAACCATCACTGTGCAAGCCCCGCAACCACCTTCACCACAGCCGAGTTTGGTCCCCGTCAGACCAATATCTTTATTACCAGAAAGAGACCAGAATGAGATTCTCCGATATCAATGAAATATTCAAAAAGGACTACCTCAGCTGACATATAAGATACTAATTTTGCAGCAACTTTTAAAAGAAAAGACACTAATCTTACAGTACCAATGGAACATAATATTTGAGCCAAACATATGTACTCATCAAAGTTTCCTATGTTTAATGACTTAGGAAAGATGTAAAGAGACGGAAGAAAATTGAGCTCAACACAGAAGTTGCATCAGATCAGATTCAAAACTCAATAACGTGAAAGAAAACATAAATAGTTAATACAACTACTCAACAGCAACTAATTAGAACATCAAAGTCATCATTGTGAATGAAACCCAAAAAGAATATCAATTACCCTTTAATTGACTACTGATATCAGGGTAAAAGAAGGACCAAAAAAATAAAAAAAAAAAAAATTCAGAGCTAAATACATTAAACTCAGTTGAGGCGGCTACACTTGAAAATTATTATTCACTTCATTATGTCACACTTCCTATCAAATGAAACCTTATCAAGGAGTTAAACTGAGCTCGTCCATAACTAACAAAAAATTGGGTTCAAAACCAAAAATAAATGAAGTTTAAAAATTAAATATCATTTTCTTATAATCAAAATTAAACGAAGCATGAACTTCGTCCAAAACAAACAATGCCCAAGCACAAATATCTTAAGAAAACACTTGATATACCAGATTCAAATTACAAATTACATAAACTCTCTGCCTCATCGCCAGGAGGAGACTACAAACACAAAAAGTTAAGTATAACACATTATTTACTCTGTTCTTATTTTAAAAAAAAATTAAAAGCACAGTTTACTTTTCTTTCCCACCAATTTCTAGTAAACTGTGCATACCCCACAAACCCAATTCAGATCACAATTGGCAAAAGGATTGATTTAAAATTAAGCCTAATGAAATTAAAATTATCTTAGTTTAAGTGACATAACTTCATTATGGTGGCCTTAAACTCAAAATATACCCTCAAATTTCCTTTATTTTCTTGACTGGATTAGCAAGAGAGAGAAATCACTTGTATGAGATTCATCTGAACCATAAATTTCATAAGAACACAAATACTAACTCACATCCACATGATCTCAAGCCGACATCAGCTCATTTAACATACAAACACACACTATTTTATATATAAACTCAGTCCAAAAAAAAAAAAATAACCTGTTGATAAACTGACTGATCATTCAATCATTTATTAAAAGCAACCCACAAAATATTAAACTGAACCGAGCTGAATTCAATATTCAAAACATCCCTTCCACTAGTCCTCAATCTTTTCTCTTATAAAGATTATTTGCTGGTCAACCAAACAGAAGCAAAATATAACTCCACAGTTTCGTATTACCTCTGAGATACTCGAGAAGAGTCAAGTGAGCCAAACCATCATGCAAAACTTTACGCACTCCATTCACGTACAAAACTGCCTCCTTTGTCCACTCCTTTCCCACTTGATCCATTTCTTCTTCACTTTTAAATGACCCCATCTTGATTATCTAACCAAAATATATCATCAACAAGCTAAAACAAACAAAGAAACTCAAACAATATTAATCAGAAACTCCAAGTGTGGGATCCAATCCAAGGATGATGGTGGAGATGAAGAAGAAAATGGAAAGCTTTGCTGTAAAGGTGGAAAATATTGAACTTTATTTGATTTCCTGGGTTTGTTTCATTGTCTTTTTTCGATTTGTTTATGGAAATTTCAGAGGCAGTGAACACTGACAGCTGGTTGAAAATCCAAGTTCATACGTTAAAATATTTAAATAGGTAAATAGATTGGCGTCGAGTTGAGTAGATGATGATGTAATGTCAAGGTTACTTTGAGGGTGAATAAACTCCCTATATCCCTTTGATGTTTCGTAATGTAACATTACCCTCCAAATATTCTGTAACTTTTCATTAAAATCCATGTTATTGTTATCTATTTTATTTCACTAAAGTTAATGGTGCAGGTGTAGCCTGATTTGGAAAAAAATGGCCTTCAATTTGTTTTCACTTTCCATTTTGATTCCTCATCAAATATGGAAAAAGTTTTGGTTATTATATATTTTTTAGTAATACTGTACTAAGTTATAAAACCTAACTTATATAATTTGTATTACATATCATGCCACAAATTTACTTAATATATAAAAATATAAATAATTTTTTTTGTAAATGAAGTGAAATTAACTCATCTAATAACTTTAAGTCAAAATCAAATTATATGAGTTGGATTATACAATTTGATTATGTATATAAAAATATGTTTTTAAAAACATAAAAAATAATTAATAAAAGCACAATCTATTATTTCAAAAATAAAATTAAAAAATAAAATCAAAGCAATAATATCTTACGCATTATTATTTCATAAGAAAAACATAAGTAAACTTTTCTGTTTTGATACTTAAATTTATAGTGGGGTAGTTGTAACGCATTTTGCTAGGAAACATTTTAACACCTCATGATTGTGTAATGTCCCTAAAAAACTATGATTATGATTGTAAATAACATTTTTATTGAATTCAAGGAATCTTAATTATAAATTACTTTTTTTGATAAATTTTCAATAATTAAATACAACATCTAAAGATTTTAAAAATAAAAATATATAGCACTTTAGGTATTAATATGTATCTTTAGAATACATATTAAAATTATTTTTTCAAATAAAATCTAAAAAATTTACAGCCTAATATACCCAATCATCCTACAACCCTTTAAACTATCAATTATAATAAAATTTACTAACAAAAAGGATTTTGATGATATATTTGGGTCGTAGTTAAAATTTTGATAAATAAAAGAAGTGTTACTTATTATCTTTACTTAAAAGGACAGTCCCTCCCATCGAAAAGTTGTACTTTCGATTCGGTTTTCAATAGAACTGAACACCCCAAAGATACCGTGTCGGTTCAAAATTTAGAATTAGAAATTTACTAATGTCACATTGCGGTCACTGAATGTTAATGAACCCATTATATTATATTATATTATATTATTTAATAATACAGTGTAATAATAATCATCGATAAGACATCGCAGCCCAAGCTACAAATTACATATTTTCTCTTATTTTACAAATTTAATATGTATCTTTAGTCACAAATTAAGATAACTTAAACAATAAATCCCAATTTATACATTTTTCATAATATTATATTATAAGTTTAGTAAAGAGAGGCTTGTTGAATTTGCATTAACTTATCAGAGGCCTGAGGGCATGGATTGCTACGAAAACGTATCTACAGCATCAAGTGAAATGCCACAAATCATCATCCCCTGTAATGTCATTAATCTAACAACTCAATCTCACAACGATCCGACTCTAATGACATCGAAAGACTAGTTAAGATGCACATAGAAATGTGTTTTGTTGTTACAGAAATTGGTATTGTTGATGACTCTGTGCAGGAAATAAACCAAGCCTAGAAGTCCAGTTTATTTAGATTATGATAAAATTACTTAATTTGTTTTGATATCATTTAGTTTTATTATTTTAGTAAGAACTTGCCTTCAATTCCTATATAAACTTATATTATATAAGTTTGTATTTTACGTGTATTAATACCAGAGCTAGAGCTAGGGAACTCGTAGAATGTCCCAAGTTCCTTGGAAAAAATAGGAGAGATCAAATGCAACCTTTTTGCATATGGAGACAGATATTTGGGAAACTTATTTTTGCATATGAAGATCAAGTTGATGAAAGAGAAATTTTCGTGCATTGTTGAAATAAAGATAGCTAGGCTTTATATCAATCAATGATTGAAAGAAAAATATTTATATCAATCAATCCGTAGATCTCCATGTCTATCAAATCATGGGATTTCTCGTTGTACATGGTGTTGGCAGAGAAAAAATTGAGTCCCAGATGGAGTCCGAGATATGCCTGGATACAAGTTTGGAGATAGAAAAAGAGTTCAAGATATAACGTGAATCACTCTAAGAAGTAAAAGAAGTTCATCCAAGTGAGAATGAAGGGAATTCTTATGTGCAGAGTATGATTCGGTTGTGCAAACAACAAGAGCCGAAACTCATAGTTCAGAATTTTGTTTGAATGAAGGCAATAAAGGAGAAAACAATAATGACAATCCTAACGGTAGACAATTATTGGATAATAATTCAGTCAAGAAAGTTTTTCAGCGAGAACGGGAGATGTTGTCGTGCCACGGATTCGCATCTCCATTATGTCCACAGTTATCCTCGGTCATCTCGTTGAGGTCACCGAGGATAGGGCCATTAATCAAAGTGTGGAATCCGTACAACGTTCTGGCAACGCTTTCGACACCACAGCTACTGAAATTCTCTAAGATTTTATTTGTCGATGAGAATCGGATGATTACACAAATGTGCCATGCGGTGTGCTAGTTGACCTCAAGATCAGATTTGGGGAGAGAGATGCATCAAGGTATTTCGGGGTAACTCACGGCTTTGCATTAGATGTAGCGGAAGAAAGCATAATGTGAAAGCTAGCATTTGTAGCGCTTCAGGACAAGCTAGCTTATGCATCTCTAGTGGCAGTGGCTGCCGTTGCCAACATCAGGATTATACTAAAGGGTGCTCAAGGAACATAGTGTTACATATTTATAGGGTGCAACAAAGGTGCTGGAGGGAGAATGCCATTGTGTAAAGGGCACGGTACTGTGTAAAGGGCACGGTACGGGGAAGCGTTATCTCTGTTGTGAAGTGGGTGAAGGCATTTTTGCCTTTCACCCAATCCCACATCGGTGGGAAACCAAATCCAAGGGGGAGGCTAAGGCTATATAATAAAGCCTTCCTCCTCCCCTTAAAAATTGTACCAAGCTTCTGTATTAAGCTTTTCTCTTCTTCCTCCCTTGTAATCTCCTCCATTCTAATTGTGAGAGAGATTGTAATATTTTTTCTTCATAGTAAAATATTTTCGGTCTTGTCCCGTGGAGGTTTCCCTCAAATTGAGGGTTTTACCACGTTAAATATTTGTGTCTTTATTTTCTTTAATTGCCTTTAATTTATTTATTGTGCGAAGGCTGAGCCGCCCAAGTTGTCTATTTTATTTATTGTGGAGGGCAGTGCCACCCAAATTGTTATTTCTAACATAACAATTTGTTTCTTGTCTTTTATTTGAGCTGCGGTAGGAGTGTTCAATCTCCTAACAGTGGTATCAGAGCAAGGTTGCGAAGGCAGAGCCAAGGGTTAGGACAGTGAGTGGTTACTTGTATGGTTATATACATGTCTAGGAAAGCTTTGTCAAAAAGACGATAAGAGTCTAAGGAGACTGGATTTTAAGTGGGACCGCTTGTGACCCCTCCAGTGTTTCTGGAAGCTTTCCTGGTGTATATTAAATCGTACCGGCACTTACTACTATTCTTGGTTACTGTTTAGCAGTGGTGTACGTATACGGATACTGTTACTGTTCACGTATACGATACTATTCAAGGATACTGTTCACATATACGGTACTGTTTACTACAAGACAAATGGCAGCCAAATTCAAGATAGAGAAGTTCGATGGAAACAACTTTGGGCTATGGAAAATTAAAATAAAGGCTATCTTGAGAAAAGAAAATTGCCTTGAAGCAATTGATGGAAGACCGGAAAATATGCAAGATGAAAATAAATGGGAGAAGATAGATGGTGATGCGATGGCAAGTCTACATCTAGCAGTTGCAGATGAAGTGCTGTCAAGTATTCAAGAATTAAACTCTGCAAAGGAGATTTGGGATACTTTGACAAGTTTGTATGAAGCCAAATCTCTACACAACAAAATTTTCTTGAAAAGGAAGCTGTACACTCTTCGTATGTCAGAAACCACTCCGGTGACTGAACATATCAACACTTTGAAGACGTTATTCTCTCAACTCTCAACCATGGAGCATAACATAGAAGAGAAGGAACGTGCTGAGCTTCTACTTCAGAGTCTACCTGATTCATATGATAATCTCATCCTCAACTTGGCAAATGGTTCAATGAAGTCATCTCTAATCTTTAATGATGTTGCGGCTGCTGTCTTAGAAGAAGAAAGCAGACGTAAAAACAAGGAAGACAGAATAATGACTTCTCAACATGCAGAGGCTTTATCCGCCAACAGAGGGAGATCAAGGGAACGTGGTTCCAGTGGGAGTCACAATCAGAACAGGGGAAAGTCTAAAGGAAGGAAGTTTATTAAATGCTACCATTGTGGAAAGCAAGGGCACGTGAAAAACGAGTGTTGGCATCTTAAGAAGAATGGAGAGGGAAACAGCAAAGGAAAAGAATCTGAGTCGTCAGGATCTCAGGGTTGTGTAGCAAGTACTTCAGGGAATGGCGAAATCTTGTGCAGCGAGGCAACAACAGTTGTGGAAGGCAGAAAAAGGTTTGCTGATATATGGTTAATTGATTCAGCAGCAACATGGCATATGACTTCTAGAAGAGATTGGTTCTATCAATATAAACCTATCTCAGAAGGGTCTGTGTACATGGGTGATGATCATGCCTTAAAAATCGTTGGTATTGGAACCATCAAAGTAAAAATGTTTGATGGTACGATTCGCACTATCCAAGATGTACGACATGTGACTGGCTTGAAGAAAAATTTGCTATCGATGGGACAGTTGGATGACCTCGGATGTGAGTTCCATACGAAAAATGGGATCATGAAGGTTGTCAGAGGCGCACTTGTGGTGATGAAGGCAGAAAAGATTGCTGCTAACCTATACATGCTCCATGGAGAAACGGTTCAGGAGGCAGAAATAGCGGTTGCTAGTTCTGGAGAAGAATTGTCTATGATATGGCATCAAAGACTTGGCCATATGTCCGAAAAGGGTTTGAAGATTCTCTCTAATCGAAAACTACTTCCTGGAATCAAAACTGTAAGTTTACCATTCTGTGAGCATTGTGTTATTAGCAAGCAGAGTAGACTGAGTTTTAGCAGATCTATTGCTAGGAGTAAAAACATTCTAGACTTGATTCATTCTGATGTTTGGGAATCACCGGTTACGTCCCTAGGAGGAGCAAACTACTTTTTATTGTTTGTGGATGATTATTCTAGGAGATGTTGGGTATATGTCATCAAGAAAAAGTCAGATGTATTTCCTGTATTCAAAGCCTTCAAAACACAAGTGGAACTTGAATCCGGAAAAAGGATCAAGTGTTTGAGGACAGATAATGGGAGAGAATTTTGCAACAAGGAGTTTGACGCATTTTGCAGTCAAGAAGGTATAAAACGGCAGAAGACAGTTGCTTACACACCACAACAAAATGGAGTGGCAGAGCGGACAAATAGAACTCTCGCAGAAAGAATGAGAGCGTTACTGAGGACTGCGGGTTTACCCAATACATTTTGGGCAGAAGCAGCCACTACAGCCTGTTACTTGATAAATAGGTCTCCATCAACAGCAATTGAGATGAAGACACCTATGGAGATGTGGACTGGTAAGCCAACTGATTATTCCTCCCTTCATATTTTCGGATGTCCTGCTTATGTGATGTATCATGACCAAGAAAGAACGAAGCTGGATCCAAAATCCAGGAAATGTATCTTCTTGGGATATGCTGATGGAGTAAAGGGGTATCGCTTATGGGATCCTACTGCCCATAAGATTGTCATCAGCAGGGATGTTGTCTTTATAGAAGACATGTTTAAATGTGAAGAAAGTGATAGCACGAAGAAAAATGTTGAGACTGTATCAATACAGGAAGAAACAGTTTCTTCTGAAGCAATACCAGAACACGATAATCAAGAACCAGTTGAGTCTGAAGCACCTGAAGTCCGTCGATCAACTCGAGAAAGAAGGGAACCTTCTTGGCACTCAGAATATGTGATGGCGAGCAATGTTGCATACTGTCTCCTAACAGAAGATGGGGAGCCTTCAACCTTTCAGGAGGCTATAAAAAGTTCTGATGCATCTCTATGGATGACAGCAATGCATGAAGAGATGGAAGCTTTAGACAAAAATAAGACATGGGAACTTGTGCCACTACCACATGGAAGAAAAGCCATCGGAAACAAATGGGTCTACAAGATCAAACGTGATGGGAATGATCAAGTGGAGCGGTATCGTGCTAGACTGGTGGTCAAAGGATATGCTCAGAAAGAAGGAGTTGATTTCAACGAGATATTCTCTCCTGTGGTAAGACTTACAACAATTCGAGCAGTCTTAGCTATGTGTGCTACTTTTGACTTACACTTAGAGCAGTTAGATGTAAAAACTGCGTTTCTTCATGGAGAACTTGAAGAAGAAATTTATATGCTCCAACCGGAAGGTTTTGTTAAAGAAGGAAAAGAGAACATGGTTTGCAGGTTGACCAAATCTCTGTACGGCTTAAAACAGGCGCCAAGGTGTTGGTACAAGAGATTTGATTCATTCATCATCAGCCTTGGGTACAACAGACTCAGTTCAGATCATTGTACTTATTACAAGAGGTTTGAGGAAGACTTTATCATTTTGCTGTTGTACGTGGACGATATGTTGGTAACAGGCACTAACAAAGATCAGGTCCAAGAATTAAAGGCACAATTGGCTAGGGGATTTGAAATGAAGGATTTAGGACCGGCAAACAAGATTCTAGGGATGCAAATTCACCAAGACAGAAAAAACAGGAAGATTTGGCTATCTCAAAAGAACTACTTGAAGAAAATCTTGCATCGCTTCAACATGCAAGATTGTAAGCCAATTTCTACCCCATTTCCTGTTAATCATAAATTATCCTCAAGTATGAGTCCTAGCAATGAAGCGGAGAGGATGGAAATGTCTCGAGTACCGTATGCATCAGCAGTAGGGAGCCTAATGTATGCTATGATTTGTACAAGACCAGACATTGCACAAGCAGTGGGAGCGGTCAGTAGATTCATGGCTAATCCAGGGAGAGAGCATTGGAATTCTGTTAAGAGGATCCTTAGATACATCAAAGGAACCTCTGATGCTGCACTATGCTATGGAGGATCAGAGTTCATTGTCAATGGCTATGTTGATTCAGATTTTGCAGGAGATATTGACAAAAGGAAGTCCACTACAGGCTATGTGTTTACACTTGCAGGAGGTGCTGTGAGCTGGGTATCTAAACTTCAAACTGTTGTGGCTCTATCTACAACAGAAGCAGAGTACATGGCAGCTACACAAGCTTGCAAGGAAGCTGTTTGGATCAAAAGGTTATTGGAGGAACTCGGGCACAAACAAGAGAAGATTTCTTTGTTTTGTGACAGTCAGAGTGCCTTGCATATCGCAAGGAATCCAGGCCTTTCATTCAAGAACGAAGCACATAGGAGTTCAATATCATTATGTACGAGAAGTAGTTGAAGATGGAATAGTGGATATGCAGAAAATCCACACGAAGGACAACATAGCAGATGCATTAACTAAACCAATCAATGCTGACAAGTTCATCTGATGTAGAACGTCTTGTGGCCTATTAAAGACGTGAGCAGCATGTATAGAGACAAGACTGAAAGGAAAAATGCCTTCAAGTGGGAGAATGTGAAGTGGGTGAAGGCATTTTTGCCTTTCACCCAATCCCACATCGGTGGGAAACCAAATCCAAGGGGGAGGCTAAGGCTATATAATAAAGCCTTCCTCCTCCCCTTAAAAATTGTACCAAGCTTCTGTATTAAGCTTTTCTCTTCTTCCTCCCTTGTAATCTCCTCCATTCTAATTGTGAGAGAGATTGTAATATTTTTCTTCATAGTAAAATATTTTCGGTCTTGTCCCGTGGAGGTTTCCCTCAAATTGAGGGTTTTACCACGTTAAATATTTGTGTCTTTATTTTCTTTAATTGTCTTTAATTTATTTATTATGCGAAGGCTGAGCCGCCCAAGTTGTCTATTTTATTTATTGTGGAGGGCAGTGCCACCCAAATTGTTATTTCTAACATAACAATTTGTTTCTTGTCTTTTATTTGAGCTGCGGTAGGAGTGTTCAATCTCCTAACATCTGTGACGGTGGTGGCATATGTCCAAAGGACGTATATGGGGCCTTAAACTTTTTTGTTGCATATGGTGTTAGAAGAGACGCTGGAGATAATACAGAGAAGAATGTGAAATTAAAAAAACTAAAAACAAATGATGGTGTAGCCTAGGCTGTTCCAAAGGAGAAAGCTCAAGCAAAGACACAGAAGAAAAACTCTTATAACGAAACCAGCAGCAGTTCAAAAGAGGGTTCTTCTAATTCTGAAGATGAACATAGGCTATATGGCTTCAAAATATAAAAGAATTCACAACGGAAGAGATTCAAGTAAGTTGTACGATTACTCTTGGTGTTGCTCACTTTCGGGGGAAAAAAAAAATCTCTCTCAGATTGAAAATCAAGAGCAAACCAAAGCCTGCCGAGAGGAAGATTTACTGGTGGTACTTGGTTTCCGTGGCAGCCCTCATGAAAGAAAAAAAATCCATGTGTGGATTACATAGCTAATATGATTCAATTAAAAAGCTTGGTTTAAGGGGCGCAATTTAGGAATTAAGCCAAGCCTAGAAGTCCAGTTTATTTAGATTAGGATAAAATTGTTTGATTTGTTTTAATATCATTTAGTTTCATGATTGAGTAGAACTTGTCTTTGATTTCTATAGAAGCTTGTATTTTACCTATATTTCAATAGAAGAGAATTAATATATTTTTCCTTTGGCACGTTTTTTTCTTGTGTTGCTTGAGTAGGTATTTTTATTTTCCTACAATCTGGCATAGAAAGTATACAATCACATATTGCATAAACTGACAGGTTCCAAGGATGAACTACATTTGAATTAGTATTGTTATTACTCTAAATCATTTCTGCAGAAGCTTCTCCTTCAAGGGGTCTTGTGGAGGTAAATTGAGAGGTGTGGAGTGCTCGGATTCAGAAGATTGTATGAGGACATGGATAATAGCTGTGACCAGGACCAAGAAGGTTGCTGAGAAAGCAAGGACTTCCCATGAGGCAAGGAATGAAGACCAACATCGAAATAGATTGTAAATGATGAAGAGAAGGAGGCAAGACAAAGAAATCACTACCTGTCCCCACAACAGAATTGAGATTAAGAGACAAAGGTGGAAAAGAGAGAATTGTTTTCGCTGATTTGATCCAAATTATTTGAATGTTATTATCTTACAAACAAAGGCTTTTTCGGTCGACCAATGTCTTGGTGTTCTTGGACTTTGAGTGTGTCAGTAGCAAGATATTTCTCTAATACAGCATCCTGTTATGGGAAGAAACAAAAGAAAAATCGTAGAGAGAAATGTAATTTGAAGAACAAAGAACAATATTTTTATACATTAGCTGTGACTTGAGAGAAAATTCAATGGAGGGGTTCTTGTTGTGCACAGAGAATTCCGGGAACATGCCAAATGCCCTGAGTGTAGTATTTTAACATATTTGGCAAAACATATAATTTCTTTCTAAACCGTTAAAATGTAAATTTTATTTTGCAGGAATGTTCATACCTTGGTCACAAAAACATGTTTACACCATTGTGCAACGCCATCAGCTGTTTCGGGCAGTTCCTGCATCGGATGTCGCCTAATTTCTACATTGATCTAAAGAAAAAGAAATATCAGAAGTGTATCAATTAGAATTGTCATACGGGGGGGATGCAAAAGCCCCAGGAGATGGAGAAGAATGGCCATCCTAATTAATTTAGTTGTGGTTGAAAGGAAAAGGAGATCGATCACTGGAACACATTTTCTATGGCTGCATAGTTACATTGGTAATACAGAGATTTTCAGCATGTCCTCTAATATCAAATTATCTTATCTTAAATTAAAATGTCAATCTTCAATTCTCAAAATCCTGGAAAAGAGCCACTGTAAATCCAGTTCTAACTGGATATCAAGGGAGCAGAGTGCATAGAAAGCATCAAAGCCGGGGGGAAAAAATGGCATCCTTGGTGATCAAGCTACCAGAGCAGCAGCCCTCTTCCTATCAAGAGTCACTTATTGCAATATTTAGACTATAAAAAAAGAGAAGTCCCCTTCTATGGCTATTTTAAGATTCAAAAGAATTTTGGAGATTATATCATCATATGCATATAACATGAAAACACAGTGATAGAAACTAAGTTGTGTTAAGATACATACTGTAATTTCAATGATCAGATGATGATGAAACTTGAATAAAATAATAGAAGGTAACTTTTAAAAGCATATGACAATATGTCAAAATCTAACTCTTTATTGTGGTTGCATGTCAGGTTTTGTTAGCCTGCCACACAAGGTTGCCCTCTCAACATTCTCAGCATCGTTCGTGGAGGCTGACTTTTGGGAACAGCCACTGTGCAATCATAAATTGCTGGAACAAATGAACGCATATGAGTTACTGCAGAAACAAAACCCTGATAACAGCAGAAATCAGTGATAAAAAAAGGTAGATATTTTCAAAAAGAACAACAAAATACTTCCCTTGTTTTTGGCTTTCCTAGTTAATTCTGCAAGAAGAAATAGATAAACTTATGCAAATTCCTAGACAATGATATTTTCTGTTTAAATGCAACTACAAAGAATTAAGTAAACCTTTAAAGTCTAATTACTATCGGGAGAAAAATTATCATGAACAATCCAACTCTGAAAATCTCAACCAACTATCACCTTGGTATGGTATGAGGAATCGGAACATTTTTAGGAATTGGCAAACCTCTTGAAGCAGCGTACTCTTGAGAGGCTAAAAGCTTTGCCTTGGTAAAGCGAGTTCCCTCTACAAAAAGAGCCAACCAGAAAGGCATAGGAAAGTCGACCAGGCTTTTCAAACCTGACTGCAGTGCAGAATCTCATGAGATGCATATGGCAAGCAAAGGTAACTCAGAGCGAGTGCACGCACTGGCAGATGTATTTAAGCAAATACCTTCAATGTTTTTTCATCCTTAGCCCACTTTCTTTCCAGAAAAACATAATCAGAAAACCACATGGACCAACCTATGACCTGCATACAGTTATTGATGAAATAAATTGAGAGATAACAGTCTAAGAAATTTAAGCACATGCAGGAAACCCATCAGGAAGTAGAGATACTTTGGCACAAATAAGTAATGCAGTGGTGAAAACAAAACAAAAGAGCTAATGAAGACAATAAAAGGTGAGCTCTATTAACTTAAACTAATTGATCACAAGTCACATGAAGTTTTAAATACAAAAATAGGCCTCCTTTTGACTTGAGGAAATCCCTTTTTTTTGTGATTTATAAGTTTAGAAATTCTTGAGTAGACAGTCTTGAATACTATTAAGTACTTTCAGCAACCAAGTTGGAAATACTGATATCCATGTAAATTTAAAGTAATTACTGAACATGGAAATACTGGTTAGATTCACAACTCACCGGCAGAAACTTTGCTTCTTTCTTCATGATAGCTAACGCACTACCAAGACAACCTTTGCGCTGTACACAATTTTATTCTCAGTTAGACAGGCAACAAGAGAACCAAAGACCAAGGATGCTGTAAAAATCACAAACAACTAACAACATACATTGTTTTATACCATAGATCAAAATAATTTTGAATTTTTTGCATTAATTTAATCTAACATACACCATTAAATGCAGCTTGGAAACGTCACTGAAATATAGAACAGATCCATATCAACTATCCTTGTAAGCATAATAGTTCTTGTGAGGAACTCATTCACCCGAAACTCTAAACTCGCAGGGAAAGACCAAAAATGGCTCTAAAAGATTTTGTGCTATTGGACAAATTTAAGAAAACTAGGATTCCATATATGAACAGAAAGAATCAAAGAAATGAGGGAAATCTTAGGTTACAAAATTAGAAAAAGATACCCAATTAATTTTCCCTTTTAATAAGAAACAAGGCCCCTAGCAAATTTGGGAAAGTTAGGAAGTTTTACAGAAAGCACGGATAGTTTGTTCGTGAAAATTCAGATTTAGGCCTAACAAAACTTGGGAGGAAGTTGGACAAAATTCCCACAAAAACAATACATGGATTTCACCTCTTACATTATAATTCACAAAAATGAGCAACCTGAGCTAGGACCCATCCGACAAGCCAATCAATGTCACTCCTGTGATTAATGATGAAAAGTGCATTTTCTTTACCTGAAATTTTCTAAAAAAGACATCTCTCAATATGTGAATTCCACATCTTTGTTGAAAGCTACACCTTAACATCTACACAACAATTAAGCACTTGTCTTACCCATTAATTGAAAAGTTTTCTCATCTGCATATACCTCTACCCGCAACCAGGAGACCTACTTGGACCTCAGAAATAATAAACCATTTTAGAAGTCACAGGGAATTGTCACCATTTTAAAAAATCAATCGTCAATATAGAAAATATACGGAAGTTATTGGTACTATAACAAACATATGAAACAACAAATAGGTGAGAGATTTCGGGGAAATAATTCAAACACCTTGATGCCTGCCCACCAATCAATGAGCCAAACAAGCTCCAACCAGGGCAATTCTACAACAACTTTGTTGATCCTCCTACACAAACTCTTTGATAATGGGCGAAAAACGATGAAAAAAAATTGCCTGAAAGTACAACACCTGATCAGATAAGCATGCAATACCCTATTTTAACTAAAATTAGAAACAGATTTTACGGTGATCTTAAGTTTAAAAGAAAACAAAGCCATCAATATTAAATGTCTACCTTCCCTCAGAAAGCATTGAAATGATACTAATCATGAAAACAAATATTCGCCCAACTGACCTTGAACAATAACAAGCCATACTGACTCACAAAACAAAATAAAATAAAATAAAAATAAGAAGCACAAAAATGCAAGGAAAACAATTATATTCAGATAAGATAGCACTAAATTTCTAAGCCATCATGGGAAGTTAAACAATTCATAAATACTAAAAAAAAAAGGAAAAGAGATATTATCCAAATCTTAGCATTACACTCTTTCTCCTAAAGTACAAGTGCAAACTCAATACCAATAAAAATATACTAAAAAACAATTCAAGTTCATGAGATTAATATCATGTATCAAAATGGCCTTATTAAAAACATAGTAAAAAGATGGTAATCAACACGAGTCACGTAACAAACTCCACCCACATGAATTTTTTATTCTTTTTTTAGAGGAAATCAAAACCACAAATAAAAGCTTCATATGCAACAGAATCATATAAAAGACAATCAAACAAGCTGAAGGGTTGATATTCGAACCACATTAACAATGACTGTGACAACAGGGAGTTGGTGAGGCTAACAACAAAGTCTTAGGTTCGACTCTTCACAATAGCTTTTCTCTATGAGGTAATAGGAGACCGTGACAGTGAGTTATAGTCGCGTTAGTTTCTCTAAAAATTAGTTGTGGTACGCGTATGCTAGTCCGGACACCTCAATTACCAAAAAAAATTAACAATAACTCCTGAGACAATGAAGAGCACACCTATTGGAACAACCACCTGTGCAGCTGGGAGTGCCATGTCTCATTAGCAAATTATTCACCTAAACCGCCTATAATTCCTGTCACAGAGAGAGAAAGAGAGGGAAGAGAGTTGAATTGATGGAGTATGCCAAAGTTTAACAAGATTTGGAAAGTGATGCATGCGGGCATTGGCTTTGCAAGCACAAAGCTAGAAACTATATATGACACCTCTTTTAACGTTGCTCTTGGTTGCATGCATACAGAGTCTCCGAATTTTTGTGCCAAAGCACATTGCCACAATCCAGTAATTTTGCGAAACATATTAAACGTCTTCTTTGATAGCATATAATTCTTTATTATCATAGAAGCACCACAAAGTTTTACTGAGGTATAACATAATAAACTGGAATTGTGGATATGTTACTAAGTAGCTAGACATCAGTTAAATATAAAATATTGATATGCTGTATTAATTATACAAATTAGATTGTATTATATTATAATATTTTTATCATCAACTCAATAATTTCTAACAATTTCACTGCGATGGGTACATGGTTGCTGATTAATATCATAAATTGAAGTAACAAAATATGGAAAAAAAAATAGATAAGTTTTAAGGGTCTTTTTAAGAATAACAAATTTTGAGAAATTAATATGTTCTAAGCAAGATAAATATTAAGTAACAAACTGATCTTCATGCTCCTAAATAAGAATATAACTCAACAATTAGAGAATTATTTGACTTGCTTGATAAGCATTTAAACATTGTTCAACTCCTTGATACTTCACTAGACAAACGTTTATCATTGATGAGTTTTATCTAGCATTCCGACTCACCACTTAATTAATTAAAAAAAAGATTTAATTATTTTTTAAATAGTTTTTAAAAGTGAGTTTATTTTAAATAACTCTACGCTTGTAATACCCTAGTAGTTTATGGGTTAATTTAAAAAATATTAAAAAAATCAATGAAACAATTTAAAAATTAATCATTCATTTTAATAAATTTAAATGCCATAAACGGAAATTGACAAATCTTTTTCACAATCGAGCACTAAAGATTAATAGTTTGTGAGATGAAAAGAACTTTTCGAGCTTAGAGATCGTGTCACTCCATCATTTTATAGTCATGATATTTATTTTTATTTGTTTAAATATAGTTATTTTTCAAAATGCTCCCATGGTTTTAATTAATTTTGAGAATTTTAACATTGAATGTTATGGGTCGGGTTGTGGATATTAACAAGATAAAGGCCCATGACCCGGTCTATATCATAACGTCGCTTGGAAAAGCAAAGTTGAGAAGAGGAAGAAGAGAAGAAGAAGAAGCAACAAAAATGGCGACGATAGCACAAGGAGGAGGGTACCATCATCATCATCATCCAATGACTCTAGAAGAAGTACGCACCCTCTGGATTGGGGACTTGCAGTACTGGGTCGACGAGAACTACCTCAACTCCTGTTTCGCTCACACCGGCGAGGTAAACCCTTCTCTATTTTCACTCCTCAATTTGTATTTTCACTTCTTAGAAGTCAGGCATTCGCTTTTAGGGAGCTTTCTGAAAAGATTTCTTCAGTTACTTTCTGATGGTGGGTCTTGAACGGTTCGTAGATTGAGAGAAATTTGCTACTCTAAGGGTTAATTTGAATAATATAAATTTCACCTGTGCCCAAATTACCGGATTTTTTCAAGCTTTATATGTATATAAAGAGTTTGTATTTGCATTTCACTTGAATTGGGTACTATTTGAGGATTCTGGTGGATTGGATAATGAGATGTAATTCTTGAAGTTGAGCATGTTTGCTTGGAGTCTTGTTCTGTGGGTAAGTGGTTGATATTGAAAATATTGAACTTTTCGAGAGTGGTGGTTTTGGTTTTTGTGATGGTCTACAGTTCTTTTGTTGTATGCTGGAATAAAGTTTTAAACTGGTATTATATGTGCAGGTAGTTTCGATAAAGATTATACGAAATAAGATCACGGGTCAGCCAGAGGGTTACGGTTTTGTGGAATTTGTTTCTCATGCAGCGGCTGAGAGGATTTTGCAGACTTACAACGGGACGCCTATGCCTGGGACTGAACAAAGTTTTAGGTTGAACTGGGCTTCTTTTGGTATTGGTGAAAAGCGTCCCGATGCTGGGCCTGAGCATTCAATCTTTGTGGGGGATTTGGCGCCTGATGTTACTGATTATTTGTTGCAAGAGACTTTTCGTGCTCAATATCCATCTGTTCGAGGTGCCAAGGTTGTGACTGATCCAAACACTGGACGCTCCAAGGGATACGGGTTTGTCAAATTTTTAGACGAGAATGAAAGAAACCGTGCAATGACTGAAATGAATGGTGTCTTTTGCTCAACTAGACCCATGCGTATTAGCGCCGCAACACCTAAAAAGACAACTGGTTTTCAACAACAATATGCTGCAACAAAAGGTCTTATTTCTTTCATTCTTCTGGTTAGAGCTCACTCTAATTAGTTACTCACAGTTTTTATCTATGGCTTTTCCTGCAGCAATATATCCAGTCTCAGCTTACACCAACCCAGTGCAGGTGCTTCCAGTGGATAATGATATCAATAACACGACAGTAAGTCCTACATACTTATATATTTGATGTTAAACAGTAAGTCTGACATAATTTTATTGATCTTCATAATTCATCTCTTTCTCTTACTATCATTTTCTGTTGCAGATTTTTGTTGGTAACTTGGATCCCAATGTCACAGAAGAGGAACTGAAGCAAACTTTTTTGCATTTTGGGGAGATTGTCAATGTCAAGATTCCAGTGGGAAGAGGATGTGGTTTTGTTCAGTTTGGAGCTAGGTTTGTTCAGCTTGTGAAGTGATGACGATTGTGATAGTAATGTAGAATGGAACAAATGAAATTGTTTCCCAAGTTCTTTCTCATATTTATCTTTTCGCCTTATTGGGGGTTTTCGAGGGGTGTTGGCAAAATCTTTTAATTTCTTTTTCCAGTTGAAACATTGCTTGATGCTATTTCATTATTTGATTTTGTAATTTAGACAGCCATTCCCATACTTCTCTGTTTTCTCAGGCAGGAGTTCCATAAATATAAATGCTGGAAAGAGGCAGAAGATATTGTAGTGGAAATGGTCAAATAATACATACCTTAGTGAACTTGTTTGATTGTCTACCTTTTTTTATCCTAATATAAAGTCTGATTTTTGTTTTTTTGACCTTTATTATCTTTATAGAGCATCGGCTGAAGAAGCCATCCTAAGGATGCAGGGACACATTATTGGTCAACAACAAGTTCGTGTTTCTTGGGGCAGGAAACAGGTGATGCCTTTTGAGAGAGATTTTGTCCATCAAATGCACAGTTTGGTCCACTTTTGTGAAGATTTATCTGCATGCCACATTGTCATACTGATTTAGGAGCCAGTAAAATCTAATCAAACTATTTAATTACTGAGATATTATCTTAGCAATAGAAGGAATTCATAATAGGATTGAAGGATGTAATTAAAACTCATTTAGATTATGCATTTAGATGATCTTAGTTCTTGCTTACACTTTGGGAAACATATGGCTGATAGATAATGAATATGAGGTCTTTGACCAGCCTTCTTATGTAGGTACATTTATTTAGGCAAATATCAGTGGCAGGTGTTGAATATTCTTTGACCAATCTTGACATTTTTTTTTTATTGATTTACTATAGGATGTGACTGGTAGCTTGGGAACGCAAGTAGACCAGAGTCAGTGGACTGCCTACTATGGTTATGGACAAGGCTATGATGCATATGCTTATGGAGCCACTCAAGATCCATCTTTATATGCCTATGGTGCATATGCCGGCTACCCACCATATGCTCAACAGGTAAGATATTTTTTCTTTAGAATTATATGTTCTGACAATTACTACTGTTTTGTGTTTTTTTCATATTGATAAAAATCAAGACTTCTTATGTCATGGTCAGATGTTTCATTTGTAGTATTGTCCTTTCTCTGATTGAGGATCTTTTCTCTGCCTGAGTAGGTTTCTGAAGTTCCAAAAATTAATCTTGGCCTTCAATTCTCTCTCTCTCTCTCTCTCTCTCTCTCTCTCTAACTCATCATGTATAGTATAGTCATATTATATTATTGTTTGTGGTAATTTTTTCTTTGACCCTAAATCATATTAATTTTGAAACATTTATATGATGCCATGTTGGTAACTTGGTCCTAAATTCGCCAATTTATCATCCATCAACATTCGATTTAATATCCTAGTAATCTGCAACATGCTTGCCCTCTTGCCCAAGTACGTGAATGAACTTTTGTTAGGGGATATATATTAGTAGTATCTCTAGATGTGCTCTCTCTTCTGCTTGATGCTTTCGTGACTTGGCTTTTCACACTATCTTGAATGTAAATATTTTATGTTTCTTCCTGAAGCTTTTCATAGTTTTAACTTGTAACCTTGTAAAACTGTATATTAGATATTATTTTTTTGAAAGGACTGGGAACAATTTACTTGTCTGGTAGGAAGGACCAGAAGTTATGTGAAAAATTTTTGTTTGCACTGGTGTTTTTTCTGGATATCTCATGAATTCGTGAACTCAATATGTATCTGGGTTAATTCAGGTCGAAGGTGTTCAAGATGTGGCAGCAATTGGTGGTGCTATCCCAGGTGTAGAACAAAGGGAGGATTTGTATGATCCATTGGCGACACCTGATGTTGATAAGTAAAGTCTCCCTTGCTTTGCTCATTTAGAAGGATTATGCATGTTTCTGCTTTTTTTCCCCAAAAAAAAAAAAAATCCAATCTAATTCTTTTTTTTTTTTTAATTTGTATTTCTAGGTTAAATTCTGCCTACCTTTCCATTCATGGAAATGCCATATTGGGCCGGACCTTATGGCTGAAAACTTCTTCGCTTACACCGCAAGTGTAGGAACCTTTGACATTTTGTGATTCATGTTGGGCTCTACCGGGTACAATCTCTTGAAGGATGGACTAAAAGTTACTAAGAGATGGAACAGTTGGATTATACATCACTAGGGTGATTGAGCTTCTTTTCTCCCCAGTTTTTTGGGATGCCATTGTTGATAATCAAGACTAGAGTCTGTCAGGCCTGGGACTTATCTGCCTGTTGGCAAGGCTTTGAGCCTCTATTACATGTCAGGAATATTTGTCCCTTTCTAGGAGATTGCTTCCTAAGTAGCATAATGTTAAGGTTAGTGTTGCTCTGAATGGACAGATAGTTCGTTGTATTATTTCAAGTGGCTAATGCAAGATTAAGCCATCTTTAGATTTTGCATTAACACAAATATCATCCAATTTCCAGTTTTTATTATCATTTCATATATAATTTGTGAGTTTCCTGTATAATATGATGATAGCATGTAGCGGGATAATATAATCAAGCGCACCAATGGTCTTAGCAGCATCACTGTGTCGGGATTTGTTGCACTGACATCTGCATTAGTATGATTGGTATGGACAACTTCTGAAGGAATTAACCTTCTCTGAAAACTTGAAGCTGATGCAATAAATTGTCAAGTTGTGTTTCCAATGGATGAAGTGAGTTGAAATCCTGAGTTTTCAAAAGTTGTGTATTAATTAGAGTAAATCTTCCTGTTCTGAAGATTGGGTTGAAGCTGCTTTCTGAAACTGATTTTGCAAGCACCAGCTACTCCTAACATGATTTCGAACCAGATCCTATCTCAACCAAACACCTAGTGGTCAAGATCTCAAAAGGGACATAAATAAAAGCTCTTAAGAATTTCTAAGTTTATGGTTCTCAACTTCTCATTCATTCAAAACAGATACATTTCACTGTCTTTAGCCTTCATTCCGCAAAGGGGAAAACTGCAGTATCTCAGTTGAAACAGTTTCGACATTTTTTTTTCTCTCCAGAATAAATATTTATAATGGAAACATTTGAAATTAAAAACAAAAAATGGAGCAAAGGAAGAAGAATTTAAGATGAGAATCATGTCAAAATTGTAGCTGTGAAATAAGAATATGACTATCTAAGTCCTGAACTTGAGTCATAGATATTTGGACAACCAAGGTAGCTCCTTACTGTCTTTCAGTGCAAAAGCCACATCATCACTGCAGTAGACCAAACAAAGCATAAGCATCTCTAAGTGAAGGACAAAACAGTTTTAGCAATTGGAAGGACAGAAGAATTCAACAAAAGACATGCTGAGGCAACCGCAGCTATCAAGCTCAATATTCACAATCACACTAACCTGGGAAAATTGAGCTGCAACTTCTGCAACCTGTGCCTGGACCCTGGCTCACATAGAATAATTCTGCACTCGCCAAGCTTACAGCTGCAAAAAGGAAACCATCCAAAGAAATCATTTAACCCATATCCGGACAATGGAAATTATCAGTAATATCTGAAACACATATGCTCCCTTTTGTTTCCTATTCAATTCTATAAGCATCATCAGAAACAAGAAAATGAGGTGTGTGTGTGTGTGTATGAATGCTATCATCAAGATAGTCATTTAAACAAAGTGATAGTCTCTTAGTCTTGCTAGGAGAATGAAAGTGAGAGCAAAGTTTACAAAATATGCCTACAGATTTTAGAATTAGAGTAAATGAGGTTCTCGGATTGTTTCATAAATAATAACTCATCAAGAGTAGTCTTCTTATATTTTTTTCCATGAGCCTTGTCTTTTAATACCTTTATCAAATTTAAACTGTAAATTGAATGAAGAAAGAGAATCATCAAAATGATGAACTCATCTCTTATAAGCTATGCACCTTAAGATATAATTAGCAAATTATTCATAAGATAGTAAAATGGTACAGAAAGCAAAAAATAGAACACTATTTTTCGATATCGTTTTAAATTCTAGTGGTATATATTACTTAGCTTGAAAATTTGCAAGCCAGTAAGAATTTTGGGTCTAAAGTATGAGGATTAGACCAAAAAAGACAAAGTTATTACCATAAGGGCATACGTCAAAACAAATTACAAATTTTATCCTAAATGATTTTCCTTCTCTGAGGAGCTGGTATATAAATGTTAAATGATGTTTCAATGTTTTTCATGAGATGACATTTCATTTGGGATGAGAAATCTGGAATATTACTTGGGATTAATAGCATTGCTCCAAAACAAATATAGCAAATGGCAAATGTCCTAGACCATATAATTCTTCAAAATATTAGCAAGAAAACATGAAAGATGTCTCACCCCACTTTCACGAGTGTGTCCCAACCAGGAAATGTTTCGCCATTGCTTGTACAGAGACATGAAATAGTTGTTGCCAACTGCAAGTAGAAATAAAATCTTAGGAAAATGCCCACAAAAACCAGTTTTTAGCTCCAGACTTTAATGACTCGACAAATTTATTAGGAGCACCTATAACAGGATAAACTTAAAAGTTGGCTAAGTTTATTGTTTAGATTTGTCCTAGTATTCAGTATTCACTTTCCAGTGCTACCAGCCTGACCAACCAATTTCAAGTAATACTAGTTAGACAATGAGATCTCAAGTAAACTTTATGCTCTATCGCTTGAAGGAAACGATTATTATGACAGTGAGTATGGTCTTTACTGAAAGTGGAATGAATTGTTGGTATGGTAGTGCAGGATCACGGTTTAAATTTAGTTCCTTCCTTAATAAACACCTTAGTTTCTAGTGCTGACACATAATTGCACAAAAAAAAAAAAAAGAGAGAGATTTTAGCACCCCAGCAGAATGATTAGATGAGACTAAAAGAGTGCTTGAAAAGTTGACCTTTTCAAAGTTTGTTTCACCCATCCCTGTTCTATAGAGTTCATACACCATGGCTGTCAAGAATATTTTGCTCAGTTTGGAACAGCTTTTCATAACCTGCAAAAGAAGATAAAAATTATTTTTACAAGAACGAATTATTGTAATCCGAACCTTTTCTACCAGGTTAAAATAAATTAGACTTAACCTTTCTCGCCAAGGGGCTACAACTCAGTTATTAACTGAATCTAGTGTTTGCGCTAAATATACAATTATCAGGCATGAAAAATATCATAATCAACTATTGCCATTAACTCCTCGATCATCTTTAAGATAGACTTGGTCATTGTAGAAAAACCACTGTGCTTTTGAGGTAAAGCATATACATCAGCTGATTTTTCTATTACCCATAACCTGTAGTGGCTCTATGTCCCTCATATTATTGAAGTTTGATGTAGAAAATTAGAGCTAGTATCAATTTTTTGATAATAAAAAAACACTTCACAACCAGGACACCACTTTCCTGGAGAAAAAGTTAGGTCTTTGATGTCCCACATGTAAAGTTTTTACACTTCATTCAAACATCATGGCATAGTGATATGCACCCCACCACTCTAGTTCAATTTCCATTCAATAAAAATGGAGTGCAAGTGACAGAAAGATATGCATGAGAATAAGATGTTCAGACAATAAATAGTAGCTTTTAACTAACCTGAATATGAGGTGCCTGGAACATTTTCACTTTCCATTCAATAAAAATGGAGTGCAAGTGAAGAAAGATATGCATGAGAATAAAATGTTCAGACAATAAATAGTAGCTTTTAACTAACCTGAATATGAGGTGCCTGGAACATTTCCTGGATAGCTGCTTCAACATCCGCCATCCCTACCAGGCTTTTCCCTGAAAAATAGTGACAAATTTATTTAAAGACAAGTACTGCCACTTTAACAATAAGAAAAATATATATTTTGCAGCAAAATAAACTTGACTTGGAAGCTAATGGTAATGGCCTTGTTCCATCTGATCAAAACATAAAGGGAAGAGTAAATCATCTGACTTGTAATATGTCTATGCATTTATGTATATGTATAGCCAAATATAGGGAAGATATTTCATGTTATAAACTAGAAAAGTGTCTTCAGTAAAAAAAACAATGTGATTTACCAAAAGAAGGAAGCAAAAAAGAAAAACAAAGAAGTTTAAATTATCAAAAAAAAAGGCAGGTGGACAATACAAAAAAATAGATGCAATCCATACATAAGAAAAGTCTCTTATCTCATAGTAAAACCATTGAGGTTTGAAAGTTGATAGAATTTTTGTAACCTCGAAGAATATCAATTTGGTTAATTGGAACCGTAGGAAACTTACTGAAGGCATGAAATGAGAGATGAAAAAACAGCCAGAAATAGTAATAGGATATAATTAAGTAGCTAGGGGAATTTTTCTTTCCAAATTTCTAGGTCAGTGTAAGATGAAAATTTGAAATGAGAGAGTAGCAATGCCTATGTCTTAGAGTAAATTGCATAACCGGACACATCAGACGTGATAATAAATTCAAAATGGTGCTCACTAACATAGAGGGAACATCAAAGCCATTGACCAACAGAACAAGGATTCAAAATGGTGCTCTCTTGTTTCTTGATGCGAAAAGAGATTTACAGCGAGCAACGATTTATTTACCTACAGCAGCAGAAGTGGGACTTGAGGTTAGCTTCTTAACACGATAATCTGCAATTTCTGCCGCACGTCTGCATATCTCCAGTACACGACGTGCATCTCCTGAAATGGCTGCTACCTAGGATTTACATCATGTTTAAAGTCAATTGAGAGAACTAATAAAATCTACATCTGCACAGGGAGTCACAGAATGCATATTTAATGAATAATTATTAGCAGATGAAAATATAGACTAAATAATTTTAACAGAATCAGAATCTCAAGGAACAACAAATACCGAAAGGACTAACCTTTCTTGAAGCAAATTCTATTGCTTGCTTTTCAAATGCTTCAATTCCTTTAAGACGACTTGAAATAATTTCTTGAAGCTGCTGATAGTTATAAGGGCCAAAGCAAAGCCTTTGCACACCCATGCGGCTTGAAATACGAGGAAGTAACTTTTCTGGAAGGTCCATAGTATTTGCTATTCCTGAAATTCATAGTTAAATTTGTAGTTTTATTAGGGAAATAAGACACAGATTGGGTCGAAATCATCAGTCGTATTTCTGGAGTGAACACACTATCAAAAAAGAGGGGAAAAGGAACAAATACCTATCACAATCAGTTTGGAATGTGGTTTAGTGGGCCAATCAAGAATGTTATAAAGAACCTGAGAAAAGAGAAAGGATCATGCTGACAGAACTTATCAAATTATATACATATAATCTATATATGCTAAAATAAATTTCCATTGATTTTCATATCATAAGATGCAGAAGTTACCGATTGATTTCTGGTTACAAGGAGATCAAGTTCATCAATGAGTAGAATACAAGGTTGGTCATCTTCTTTGCCGATTTTTTTTCCATCTGAAAATCGCTCATTCAGTAAATGGAGAGCCTTTTTCCAACTGACCCTATGTCCACTTAATGCTTCATATATAACCTGATAAAACATAGACTATATATTGAAGAAACAACCTGAGGAAGCAACCGTTTAAGAATCAGACAAGTTCAGAAATATCTTTACCCTGTAAATATTTTCTGGTGATGCCAACTTTAGGCCATTAACCTCCACAAAACAGTATGGTTTTATGCTTCCTGCTTCAACTTCAGACTTTAGGTTCCTCATTACAGCAAGTACACTCATTGTCTGCAATCACATGTTTAAACAAAATAAAATAAGTAGAGCTCATATAAGCCACAAGGAAACTAGACAAGATTAAATAATTGTTTGGAAAAAGATATCTTAGCAAAATCAACAGAATTTACCTTCCCTGTTCCGGGAACACCATGAATGTACAGGCAGCGTCCTAGACACTGATCATCACAGATGGCACCTTTTATGAATGTTGTTATCTCCTCCATTTCTCTATATAGAAAACAAACCTATCATTCAGAAACTGTTGCATTGGTTAAAAAATAAATATTATAATACATAAAAGGCATCAAGTTTCACTTACTTATTTCTACAAGGTAGAGCTTTGGGTAAAGTTGCCAACAAAAGTGTAGCTTTCGCTCTTTCTAGTTCTGTCTGCTTATGGCATCTCACATGTTCCGGGATTCTCTTTGTCCCTATTTTCTGAAGTCCAAAGAAACACCCCTTCCTTGAGTTCTGTATTCATCACATAATTGATTACTCTTAAGTATTTTGGAATTAGCCAAGCACAAATTGAAAATTATGGATAACTTCATACTGCAGCCAACTGGTGAGCAGTGGAAGGTCTGTTTTGTAAATTCTTCATATTTTCCTCTTCGTGTTCCATGTCTTCATCAGTATCAGAATCAGCACCCTTGCATAAATTCCAATCTTCGTCACTGTCAGAGTCTTCACCCTGCTACAAATGAAAAAGGCAACCAATGAATTTCAACTTAATAGACCAAATTTTATGACATTTTACACATCAACAAGCACTCTAGTTTCTCAATGCTTACCTCTTCATCATCAATCTCAGCTATACGCTTGAAACTGTGCCAATGTATGTCGTATTCATATTCACAGAGAAAAACATCATCCCCTTCATCGCTGGCCTTGGCAAATTCTTTTGGATTCTTGACAAAGCAAAGCCTAATGATAGATTCCATCTGCAAAAGTCACAAATTTAAATTAAGAACCTGAGCTAAACCAATTAAACAAAGAAAAATTTATAAGCATAAGAGTTCACATGGTTTTTCATGTTGGAGACGAAGTTAGAAGTTGAAGAATACTGGACAAAGACTGCAATAAACAATGAACTATTCACCCACTATGGCCTAAAACATATTGCAACTCGTAAAACATAAACCCAGGCCCCCTGATAGTTCAAATCTAAATTTAACCCAGCACCACATACTGATCCCGAGCTTCCTCTTCTCGTTTTGGTGATGCAAATCAGTATGATAATTTTTCTTGGTTTGGAGATTCGGGTTGATATGATAACCGATATGCCCGGAACTATATAATGTCCAACCTGAAATAAGAAATTGTTTACACAAAATAAAGATTCTTCTCCAACTAGGCTCATATTCTTTGCAAACTCTGCCTGGCGAGATTCATCATGGATTATGATTTTTAGATGTAGCCCGATAAACAAATGAGTCCAGATATGAAACCATCGAAAGGTACTCATAAGGTAAAGGCCTCATGACATCAACTCGCGTCATATCTAGGCGTTCAGTTCATTACAGAACCCAAAATAGCAAATTAATCGGCTAACTATGTTCCTTCCTTCTATCTATTTGTGCATTATTGCATGTGCAACACATGAGTATGCGCATGTTTGCTTCTATATGCATCTTACCACATCTCAACTTCATTGTATTCAATTTTTGAGAATATCCTCTTTAAATGTCTTTGTAATCGAGTATAACTGAGTTTTAAGGATGTCCAACTGTTTGTTGGAAGCCAAGTTTTCAGTAAAGGTCTTTTCTTCCTCTATATTAAGTATCAAACACTTAATTCCATAAAGGTTTAAAGATTTTGTTACTAGAGCTGCTGTTGGCATCAAAGACATCATTTCTTTTTCAAACTAAGTTGCTGCCTGAAATCATTCACTAAAAACGGAAAGATATCTTGTAAGAATCTACCTTCTCTTATGTCTGTCCAACATCAACTTAAGCTCTTCAACTACAGAATCCAAACTTTTGAGAATCGTCCTTCACCCTCCAAGGTAGCCTGGAAGGAAAACAAGCACAGCGTTATACAACATATACTACCCATCCACTCACTGCCCTTTCCTACAGCTAGCATCCTCTCTGGCCTTTGCTATTCAATTATTTGACAGAGATTTTCTGTTAATGGGTAGAGCCCTAAAAGGTTCTCCATTGGTCTTTTCTTAAAGAGACATTAAGATCATTATCCTGTTGGAAAGTGATCCTTGAAATATTGATATACAAGATTGCATTTTCTAAAACTATTATCAAGAAAACCTCACAACAACCAATCCATAGAAACATTTATTTCTCCAAGTTTGAAGTCTTCCTTTTTCCTTTGATTGCAAGTGATCATATGGAAATTTCAAATCTTAATCTACGCATTAGATGTCAGTTTCCTTTTCCATCTCATATCTATAACCTAATAATTGATTATAACACACTCTTAACTTCGAATGGACGATGCTAACTCAAATGGCTATTCTCTTAGCGGTCAGGTCAACTTGGTGAGGAGGTCAGGGGCCAAGAAGGCTAAGGTTGTTCTCGCAGTTAATACAGGTCAAACTAGAGCGGAAGCACTCCAGGGATAAGAGAACTAAATAATCCATCTAGTCCAAAATTGAAAAGCAGATATTTTTCAAGTGCTTTCAGTAAGCGTGACAGCGTAGGATGATATATATCATTGCAGAAGTATAAATGCAGAGAAATAACCGAATACACTCTATGTTATGACAGATGTAACATGGAGAAACAAGAGCAAGAGTAGTTTTTTTCTTAGACATGATTGACCACTCTTAAGTCTTCAGAACAGCTCAATCAATTGGAAAATGTATTTTCCTTTAACATGAAATATTAAGCTATCCAAGAATCACAATAATATCAGCATCTGGTATAACTATCTTTAAACAAAGAATGCCATAGTATCAAGCACCTCAATATCAGCAAAATCATTTGTTCTATAAAGTTCCCTCCTCAAATTATGTGGTTGTCTCCCGGCAGCAGTCTCTTCTGGTATCATATACCAACGGACACGACACCAATAGTTTCCATCTACTTCTTTCCACAAACTGCAACAATCAACAAAGAATTCCCTCAGATTAATTAATCACAACACAACACTAAATCGCCAACACAGATAATCTTTAAACGATCAAACCTCTCAATGTGGGCAGCCCATAAATCGCTTGAAAGAAGCTTCTCCTTCATAGTCCTAGTCCTCTTTTTTCCCTCTGGAGGTTTAGGCAATTCAATCTCCTTCCCCAATTTTCTCGCCTCACAAAATGTGCAAACCCAGTCACCTTCAGGAACTTCCTTCAATGGTGGCTTCAAGCATTTCAAGTGAAACCCACCTAAACAATCATCACATTCAATCATAACCTTTTTCCCTGCCTTAAAACAAATCATACACTCCTCCACTTCAGGGTCGCCGTCATCCGAGATCGAGTCCTCTCTCCTCTTCACATACACATCATCTCCTACCGCAAATTCACCTCCATCATATATTACCTTCCTGTAATACACCCTCTTCTTATTCTTCTTCTTCCCATCATCATCCTTCCCATTTCCAGCTTTCGCTTTCGACCTCGTTACAACCATTTTCCTCTCCTCACGGCAATCATCCCTTTTCCTCTTCTTCGTCTCCGACAATTCAGGCGATACCGGATAAAACGCAACCTCAACCGAATGCCACCCATCTTTCCTTTTCGATTTCGGGGTTTCTGCATCATCCTGACAACCATTTCTCTTACTTTTACGGGTTTGTCTTCCCTTCCTCAAACTATGCGCGGTTTTCACGACTTCTTTTTCAAACTTATCAATACTACTGTCGATCTGCTTCAAAATTTTCTCATTTCCAGCAAGATTCGGACTTTGTGGCAGATCTTTGCTGGGATTTTCACCGGAAGAAAAGGGTTTCTGTGGGGTGGCGGGATCTTGTAGAAGAGAGCGGCGTCGCGAGGATCTGCGAGGAGTTAGAGGGTCAAGGGTTTGGGGGGTTTGGGGGGTCACAGAAATTGATGAAGGAGGAGGAGGTAATTGCTGCTTCTGCAACTTTCTGGGAGAGTGATAAGGCTTCTTGGGTGTGGTTTCCGCCATGGAAGGGACTGCGAGGAAGGTGAAAGGGGGACTGGGGCTTAGGGTTTCAGAGAGAGACAGAGAAAGCACGTGGGTCCAGTATAGTGAGAGAAAATTGGCGCCAAAATGTTCCCTCCATTTTTACCTTTGAATGACGCCTATTATATCCTATTTTATTTTTAAAATATGGAAATAAAAATATAAATTTTGTAATTTTAACTATATTTTATATAGACGTTACGTTATATGGTTACAAAATAAATATATATAAAAAAAATGTTGGAACTTAACTATTTCCAGTTTTTTTTAATTAAGGACTTACAAGGTAATGGAAGTAGTAAATATACAAATATCAACTTGTTTAATAAAAATATATAATATGTAAATAAATAATTAATATGATATTAATTTGTATATATAGTTTGTATAAAAAATTAATTAGTGTAAATACTAAGTTTTAATTAATGATATGAATAAAACTCACCGCACCAATCCCATATATAAATTCTTGATATGTATTAAGATTTGGCAGATTATACACGGCTCACCTATATTCCTAAAAATCATAAAGTAAAAATATTATGGATGTACCAACTAACAAGAAGGTTTTGTGGATTTTAGAATTTTGACTAATCTTGTAATTTTGAAGTGTCAATAGTATTAGGCATTGAATTGAATATTAAATTTCTTATAATTTCAAAGTTTTAATAATAACAAGTATTGAGTTGGATATTAGATTCTGTGTGTATTCTCCGATACCGTTGTACATATATGAGCTAGTATATATATGATATATCTGATTTAGGCAGGTAATTAGTACTGAATCGTGCTGATTATGGTTTGTTATATATAAACAATATTGCTCGCAGGTTATTTTTTTATGTGACCTTTTTTAAACTCATATCACTAAATCTAGCCCCATTTTCAATTATAATCTTTTGTGACCCCTTTTTCATAGAAAAAGATGAAAATACCCTCTTTCTCCTCCTCTCCACCCAATTTCTTCTATCGTTTTTCTTGCCAAGCCCTGTCGTCTTCTACAACAAGAACCAAAAACAAAATATTAAATCAACACCCTCTATACAACCAGTAAAGCAGCCGGCACCACCCTCTTCACAACCCGATCAAAATATTCAATCACCACTCTTAACAAAACCAGTAAAGTAGCCAACACCACCCTCCAGACAATCGGATCAGGATTCAATAAACACTTAAAAAAAGCATAACAAAAATTTATTCGTAACAAAAAAAAACATAAAAAAATTGAAAAATTGACCCAAAAAAAAATAATCATACAGGAATTCTTCCAAATCTCATAACACCAAAAAGCATCTTTGAACTCACTCTAAACTCTTTCGAATTATCATCTCTCTTCTCCTTTCTTCAATGCGTACAGCAAAAACAAGTATAAGACCCACGTTTGTCTCAACTGACAATGGTTTCTTTCTAATGGGTTTATGGAAATCCTTGTCCCCATCTAACCCATCAAGGAAAAATCTTCCAGGCGCAGTTCGCCTCTCACTCAACTCAACAACATCGAAAAACCAACAGCGGCAATGCAACCATCTTTGGAACCAGCAGCTTCTTTGCTTTTTCTTTAGTGTGTTCTTGGGTTAACCCAAATCCAAATCTATAGAGAAATCAAAGAATTTAATGGCGGAGGAGGGTTAGAGAGTGGACAGGTGGAGAGGCACCGGCTCTCAGTCAAAGAAAGCTTTCTTAGAATCCAAATTTCTAGATTTTAGCTAGGGTTAGGGCTTGATGGAAGGATGAAAAATGGGAACGGAGAAAGAGAATGGTAGGACAATGACTGGGGGAGAGAGCAGAGATGGAAGACGGGAGAAGGGAGATTAAGAGAGATGAATATTTGATGGATGACAACAACAATATTTGATGGATGACGACAACAAAAGGTTAGAGAGGAAGACGGTGAGAGAAGAAGATAAATGATAATTTTTTTTTTTTTTTAACTTTCAAGGGTATAATTATACTTTCACTTACTAAAACGGGTTAGAATTAGTTAAAAATAAAATTGGGGTTAGATATAGATAATGAAAATCGTACAGGGTTATTCGGCGAAAATTGGCCATTGCTGGCAGCATGAGCATAATACGAAAACTAAATGACATACATAAACTACTAAAAATATTTATCGTTTACAAAGGAGTGCTCTAATAAAATTTTTTGTTTTATTTTAAATGATTTCAAAAAAATTGTTCCTGAGGTTCCAAGCTTTAGTTAAAAAGCTCAATTTTATTTGCTTGATTGATAAATTTAGTCTGGAATGATACTTTGGAAGGGAAAAATATATGTATGAGAAAGTCATAAATCATGATGTAAAGACAGTGGTATACTTATTGAAACAGAGATGTCAATCCTGGCCAGAGATTGCTAAGGTTGGGATTTCCTTCATTTTCTTTTCTTTAGATACTGAAATGATATTTTTATTTCATATTTCAAATGAAATATAAGAAAGTGACCAGTCATCGTAGGATTTCCCTTTATTTCTTAAACCCCGGAGAGGAATGATAATGCCATTGATCCTTCTTATTGAACACCTCAAATATAATTTAACTTATGTCATATCAAGATGCAAATAAGGATGACAATAAAGAAATTTACTGTGACTCTTAACGGGGATCAAGGTATTCAAGCAAATGAATTTAGAAAACCGTAAAATCAATCAGATAAAATTACTAAATTTTGAAATTAAGAATGATACAATACTGAAGATCAAATTAACTGAAAGAAAAAGGACATACACACACATATATGTAGCATATAATTATATTGTGACCTTTCTTGGTTTTTTCAAACCAAGTATGACAAGAAGCATCCCAAAATAGTCAAAATTGTAAGCAGTTTCAAAGAGTTGGAGCTTGTAATTGTTCCATGGAGGAAATCTAAACCAAAAATCAATCAGGAAGCTTCTTTTCATTACCGCCTTGTGGTGGCTGAACGCATCGAACGAGAACTTTCCATGGTATTTGCCGATCCCACTCTCACCTATTCCTCCAAATGGCAGGGTATCAGCTGCATACTGCATTTCAGTGACAATTATAAGCACAACGTCGTTATCATTTCTACTGAATGTTATATTACATATTCACTTTATGAAGTGTCTATAGTAAAATGCATGTTTAATGGTGGTATGGTGAAAGGAAAATTAGATGAGTGAATTGGTAGATTACTTGAACGATTGCATCGTTGACTACCAAACTTCCTGATGATGTTTCAGCCACCATTCTGTTTATGAG
Source organism: Boswellia sacra (assembly GCA_013180625.2). Taxonomy (NCBI): domain Eukaryota; kingdom Viridiplantae; phylum Streptophyta; class Magnoliopsida; order Sapindales; family Burseraceae; genus Boswellia; species Boswellia sacra. The sequence continues at coordinate 672,369 of SNVD02013169.1, forward strand.
TGTTTTATTTTTGGTGAAGACATAAAGTGAAAGTGGTTTAGGTCTTGAATTTATAAAGCTGATACTGTCTTCAATCTTCTTCACCTGTTTGTCATAGGCAACAATTAATCTATGCAATAATGTTATATATATATATATATATATATATATATATATATATAGAGAGAGAGAGAGAGAGAGAGAGAGAGACACACACACACACACGACACAAAAACTAATGCTAGGTTTCGGAAGACTACAAAGCGTAATCTAGCAACCAGACTCAATCCTAAAACCGTGCACTACACATCTTAGGCATCGAGCTTTGCCACTTGAACCAGTGCCCCAGGGGCAAGATTATGCTACTTTTAAAGTAAAATGTTCATTAGTTGTGCGAAAATGTATCGATCTCACTGTGATTATGGGAAGTAATGCGCCAAAGATTTCTTCTGTCATAATTGGTTCTTCAAGAGGAGGATCCAGTAAGATTGTTGGTTCAATAAACCTGCATAGAGGTTCAAAGAGGTCCTTTATGAATCAAAGAAACAAACAACAAGTGGGCTAATTAATATTATGTAAAGGGAAAAATTAACTAGTCTTACTATATGCACTACATGTTATTTATAATGATTGTGTTAAATGTTTCAAAATTTTCATCAGAAACAGAGATGGTTGAGATTCTAAAGTAACTGGAAAAAATAAAAATAAATAAACCCTTTTAAAGTACAGCCCAACAAATAAGAAAATAAAATGCATCACTTACAAATTGTCCTCATCCATGGAGCCACCATAAACAATGGAATTCTTGACTTTTTCATCGCTTACAAGATTCTTCAATCTGAAAAAATGTTGCTTATTTATTATCCTAGCCATACTGTTCGTTTCTCTTGGGTTATCACCAAACATTTTCTTGATATTAGCCTCCATCAACTCCAACTATAAAAAACATAACTAAAATTGTATCAAAATATTTCGAATATTGTATATATTGAACCACCCATATGTGTATATGTATTTCATACCAGAGTTGAAGCAAATTTCTCTTCCACTAACACATAATCAATTGCTATGCAAGCTTGACCAGCGCAAGCCCCAAATTTTGACAAAATAATTCGATTTGCAGTCACCTTGTGATAAATAAAAAACAAACACAATCTAGAAATTATAATTAATGTGAAATATTTCCTATAAAAATAAGATGATTTAATCAACAAAGATTACTTTGTTTAGTAACTGCTAATTCCAAAAGTAGCAAATAAATTACAAACATGAAATCCACTTGCATCCATCATTTGACTTCATTGAATAAGAAGATTTCGAATTCATAATATTCATTGATTTGAATAAGTAATAGTATTTACCTCTCTGTCCCAAGAAGATTTAAGAGAATCAACAACAGCTGGGCATTTTCCACCCAGCTCCAGAGTGACTGGAGTTAGGCGCTCCGCAGCTGCTAACATAACTATCCTTCCCACTCTTTCACTTCCTATCACATGTTATAAATAATCAATCTTGAGAAGGGAAAAAGATTAATAACATTTCTAAATTTGATTTGAAGAAATCAATTTCTTCTAATCTCATACTTGTAATGTACATCAGGACGCAACCTCGTTATTCTTATAGTAAACGATATCATTGCTAACAAAATCATGTTAATAAACACATCAATCACTAGCAGTTTATTTATGTCTCATGGTATGTATGCATATATTTACAGTTATATTTATGTACCTGTGAAGAAGATCTTGTCCCATTTTTGGTGGAGGAGTTGTTCACCGACAGCAGGGCCACCTTCTATAACTTTAATAGCTTTATTGTCAAGGTAAGTGGGGATGACATTTGCTAAGAAAGATGAACATGCAGCAGCCAGCTCTGAGGGTTTCAGAACCATTGTGTTTCCTGCAGCTATTGCTCCAATCAGTGGCTCCAGGGATAATGCTGTGATCATGCAACAAATTGGTTAGTTATGATTAACTGAAAAGATTTATGAGGTAATTTGGGTTTTTTTTTTTATCGGTTTGATTTTAATTGTCAGATTAGAATTGAAAAACTCATCATAAACTTTTCTTATTTAATTTTTGTGCAATATTTATTGCTGTATCTGATAACGTTATCGAAACTGTAATTATTTAGCCATCCTCAAACATTCATGAATTATGTACTCACCAAAGGGAAAATTCCAGGATGAGATAATGAGGACAACACCAAGAGGCTCAGGAACTAGTTCTGCCGTTGTGAGAACTGCAATTTTTGGTAATTTAGCCTATGAATCAACAATAGAAACAATTGAATGCTTAGTTCCTGTCATACATTTCTTTGGCAAGCACCATTTTATGATAATTAGCTTTGAAATTCATGGGGTATTTTTCCCATAACTATTCTATATAACCCTTTTTGTTCACAAGTTCAGAACTAGTCCTGCAGAATTCATAGTATTTATCAGAAATCTTCATTACGAGGAGTTTCCTAGCTAGCTATATATTTTCTCAACCGAGTTGATCCACCTGTATCGTTAGGCGAAATCTCAAAAGAACTCGATGAAATTCATCATTTTATTTACTTTCTAAACATTTTTCAAAACAGTAAAATGCATCAAAATGGTTGTTGATAGTTGATCACCGCAAGAACAATAACTAATTATTTTCCTCCCATATTTGCCTTGTCAAGCAAAGACTCATTAGATTAAACTGGAAAAAAATAAAACAATAAAATAAAAAAGAGGGAGAGAATATATATATGATCTGTTACCTTTTGACTTGACATCCATCCTTTGAGATTTTGCAAAGCATAATTAATTGACTTGATCAAGGTGCCTATCTGCAATAGAAAACGTAAAACAATAATTAATAATAAATATTTGGGTTTTTTTTTCAGTAGAAAACACTTCATCAAAAGAACTCAAATAGAGAATCATCACTATACAAGTACTTCAACTTTCTCACAAGAAAAACAAAGATTAAAAAAAAAAGTTGCAACTTAATAATAAGAATAATAAAAATAGTTAATTACCTCATCTCTGAAAGCTTCGACATAATGTTTTCCCAAATCTTGCTGAAGAGCTCTGAAGATATCTCCCTCTTTCTCCTTAATAAGACAAAGCAACTTCTGAAGCTGAGACTTTCTCCACGCAGCTTCTTTTGTTCTTCCACTTCTGAAATACTCTCTCAAGTCCTCAACCTCTCTCTCCAACCCCATATCTCTCACACAGCTCTCCATAATAATAGTACTGCTAATAACTCTCCTTTCTTGCAATATGCCTTCTAGCTATTGCTACCTTGTACTATTATTTGTAACTTTGCTTCTCAAATCACCACATGGCATTTATATACACAGTATTTTTCTTCACGTAGAAGTAGAAGAACCTTTTGTTGCTTAGTTGAGTTCCATTTAAAGCTCCAGTTACTCCTCCTAGCTAGCATGTAACTTACAATGTGGGTGGCTCGATATGGGACCCTTGTCATGTGTATTCGTCGTCATCATGTATGTATCACTACTATACATTAAGGTTTTACATCTGCATGTGCATCACAATCTATATATATATAGATCCCTGATCAGCATACATAAAGACTAACGCATTTTATGATTAAGCCAACGCGCATAAATTCCAAAAACATTTTACTCTGTAAAAAAATGTCGGTAGATCATGAGGATTGCAACTTGGAGAAAAATTTTAGAAACTAAAGGTTCAAATGTTTTTATTATTTAATTCAATTCAGCGGTAAGTGACAAATATGGTTCTATTCCTCTGAAGTACAGTGCAGTTAGAATTTTATGAATTTGGTGAGCTCCAACCATACGATTTTATATCCTAATAAACTCCCCAACGCAGCACAGTGAAATTAAAGTTATGACACATTAGACGGTCGAGGGAGAGTTTTGAGATTTATAAAGAGACCGATCACTCTATTCGTTAGGTTAATCTTTTAGATTAGTCACTTAATAACGTTTCATCTGAAACATAATTGTTAAGACTTACATTAGATGGTTAAAAGGAGGTATTGGACAAATGTTAAAACTTACATTAGACGGTTAAGGTAGATTAAAGATTTAAACTAATCTAATTTTAATATATTTTGGGTAATTTTTTGTTAAATTAAATTGGATTCAAAGTGTTTATGATGTAATTAGAGTAGTTAGTATTTTTTTTTTTTTAATCTCCTAAAACTGATCCAATATTCTAACTTTTAGAAACTAAAAAAAGTAAAAATAAAAGGAGATATTTGTTTTATTTTAACTTATTTTTACCATATATCGAATTTTTCATGAAATTACTTATTCCAACATGTTATAAACATTCCATATCATATTGAAAACATGTCACATCATACATGTATGATTAGTATGGCATGGCATGGGATGAATATATGTACTCACACTCATGGTACAAATTCAATTAACAATTAGCTCTAACAAGTACCAAGAACAAAGTTTTTTAGACATTTTTTTTAGTTTAGTGAAAAATTATCTTATTTTTTAACAATGAAGTTAAAATGAATGAGGCCATTAAAGAATGAGGTGAGATGAGATTTTGATATAAAAATTATCAAGGTAATTGAAATACATACATAATACTCATTTTCAAAGAGTATAATAATTTTTTTTTATAATTTTAACATTAAATTATGTAAGCTTAAGTAATAATAATTAAGGATAACAATAGGGCAAGACGGTTTTACTCTATTTTAGAACTCATTCCCACTAATATTTAGCTAGGTAGGAATAGGAAATGCCCATATGAGCATGCAACACTTATAACCAAATTTTACAACCAACTCCATACAACTTAAGTTGATAAAAATTCACTGAAGAAGTAAAAAAAAATAATAATAATAATAATGAAAGTTAAAATATATGAGATGATAATTATATTTGCAACAGGATTTTATCACCAGAAGAGTTAATTGTAAATAAGAAGAGTTAACTGTAAATAGGTAGTAGTGTAACATTTTTCTTCCTATATATGTTTAGAATGCTTATTAAATCTAAGTCTAAAAACAATTGTTATTTATGATAGTAATATTAATCTTATAATTCAATGTTGATATATAATAAAGACTAAACCTAATGGAGCAAAAATATTACTATTACAATTTATTAATATCAAAAGTAAAAATCTAAAAAAAAATTATATCCAATAATGAATAAAATATTACAAAATCAAAGAAGAAAGAAAAGATGAAAGAAAAAGAGTAGTTTTAAAAATACAATCAGCTTATACTGCCAATTTCATATAACTTGACCTATTATAATCTAATTAAATGAGTAATGATTTAATCACTTATTGTTATTTTTCTTATTTACCTTTTTATTTAAACAATGAATCATACATTGATATAACTTCTACAGTCTGATCGATTTCCATTTGACAATCTCTTTGGTGTTGGAGGTGACGTTGGATGCACAATTTTGTTGATGGCAACTAGTACCGACGATGATGGCTAACCGCCAACAGTAACATGCGATTTCAGATACCTTAGAATTTATAATAATTACTCTAAGAAGGCGATTGTTTTTTGTCTAAAATATGAATAGATCTTAAATTGACTAAAATTTAAATGGGTCTGAATATAGATGTTTGAATGATATTTGTTTTTTTATTTTTTAAGATCTGATAATTAGTCTTAAGTTATTCATTTTTAAAGCCTAAAAACATCTAAAAGCTAATAATTTGACATACATACCGTTATTTAGTATTATCTATATTGCATATTGTATTATTATATAAACATCTGTAAATAATCAATATAATAAAATCATAATTAGAATACCATAGTACCATAAAAAATTATATTGTTAATTAATGTATTTCACATATAATATGAAATTTTTTAATCACTATGTAATTTAAAAATAACAAATGAGTATTCTAAAATTTATTTTAACAATAGAATAATTAAAAACAAAAAATTAATTTGATGCTCAAGGGTTCAAAGATTGTGTTAACAAAATAGTTTAGGATTAGGAAAAGATATAAAGAATTTACAAAATTAGAATTAATTAAAATTATCAAAGATATTTTAGAATATAAAAGATAAATAATTCATTCAGATCTTTTCCCATTCAGATAAAAACTAAAAAAATATATTTTTTCTATTCATATATAATTATCTAGAAAAAAAAAGTTTTCAGTCTCAAAAACCGTAAAAAAGTCTAAAGTTTGAGATTAAGAAAAATTCAAATTTCAAATGAAAGAATAGTTAACCCTTAAGACTATTTTAGTACTTTAATCTAAAATAAGTCAAGGAATGAAAGTTTCTTGACACATTTTATAAATCCCAAAGATTAAGGAAATTAGGTTGTTAATAATTTGTTTTCCATCGATTTTTGCTCAAATCAAAAAAGGAATATAGATTCCAAAACAATCCATTTTCTTTTTATGTGAGTATTAGCAAAACCGAACAGTCCTTTAGGCTGCGTTTGATGCACCGTATAGGATTATATAATTATTACGATAGCAGATAGCATTGTATGAAATTATATAGTACAGGATTGAATAAACTCTATACTGTGTTTGGTTTATCAATGTATTATATAAATGTTACACAATACTATGTTTAATAAAAGTTGTATTCAACTATAATAAATTCCTTACAATAACAAAAATGGTTTAAAATTAATAAAATATTTCAAAATATAATAATTTTAAAAGTTATTTATATTAAATTAATTTTTAGATAATTAAATATTTAATAAATTATATTTATTTATTAAAATAATTCATTTAAATATTCAACAAACTAATAACTTAAATATTTATTTATATATATATATATATTTGCGGTATTTATTGTCAAAAAAATGGAACAAAAAGTAAAATTGTATAATTTAAATCTTTTAATAATATAATATTATATAATATTATATAATATTATATATATTATATTATATTATATTATATAAAACTGATGCATTAAAAATCATATCTAACAACCTCACATATCGTTATCCAGCCTTAACACATGATGGGAGGCATGATTATTTTACCTTCTTTTTATTATGAGGTTCTTATACGAATCTTATTCAACTTTTTGCTATCCTATCTACCTTTATACTGTACCAAACACGGTTTAAAAAAATTTTATACGAATAATATCTTTTATACTATGTTATACGGGCTGTCAAACACGCCCTTAAGGGTTAAGGTTTAGTTTAAAAAACCGTTGGATCTAAAATTATTTACCTCAAACCTCAGACCAAACATTTTGCGTATTGGTGTAAATATCATTAATTCTTCCGAAGAAACTTTGACCAAACCCAACTCTATAAGTATACATTACCTTTTTTGAGAACTTTTTTTTCATGTAAAACTTGATGATCTCTCAACCCTTTAATGCGGTGAGGCGAGAGGTAGGAATTTAATTTTGTTTCCAAGCGTTCCATCTAACCAAAACTCATAAAACATCCCAGCTATATGGAAAAAGAGACGGGCCCCAGGAGTCCCGACTCTTGTTTACCATCCTTATCAATAAATTAATATAGAGTAGGGGCTGAAGACGCAGATTTTAACTCTCAAGGTTGAAAAGAGAGAAATTAAAGAGAGGGTGTGTATTTAAAATTAGGAATAATACATATAGGTTGATAAACCGAAATGAACATAAATGCAACCCAACAAACACAATGAAATTTTAGTGAACCTTAATAAAAGCACCGACACCGAGAACAAATTGAAAAAAAGTATCATGCACTTATCATATTTTTATATTAAATCTCATGTCAGATGATATAATAAATAAAATATTATTTATTAAATAAATCATAAGATAAAAGATAAGTCTATATTATTAATATATTTATTTGATAATCATTAATTGAATACACATTTTTTATTATACAAAGTTTAAGATATCATTTAAAATAAGTATCATTATTCATTGAAAAAAATAAACCTGCAAAAATTAAATAAATATAAGCATACCTATTTGAAAAAAATCCAATAAATTTTAGTTTTGCAATTGCGGTAGTTAATAAAACTAGAGTTTGAGGATAAAGCAAGCTTGATTATCACTTGTAGTTATTAGTATAAAAAAATCACTAATAAAAGAAATACTGGAATGGATAATACTGAATTTACAATCAAATCCTACAACCAACTGCTTGTAATCTGAGTTAGTTAAATTCTACTGAACATATAACTTTTCTTTTTTATTTTTTGTTTTTTCCTTATTTAGTAAATTTTTACCAATTTAGATTGTAAATAATTGGTTGTAGGATTTGGTTATAGATATAGTATTGCTTTACTGAAATAGAGATTTGAAAAAAGTGTATGTCTAAATCAAACTGTGGACTACGCTAATTTTTGTGTTCAACTGAGTCTCTTGATTTGTATAAAATTCTCTTTTCAAATTAAAAATTTAATATTATATTAAATAAATATAATATGGTATGTGTGATATACGAGGGCATGTATAGGGTAAGGTTTAAATTTTAAAATTTGAGTGGTGGATATAGTGGATTTGGGGCTTTATATAGTCCTTTCTATAAATGTATGAGTAATCTTATACTTATAAAATGTTTACCAAAATTGTACATCATAAATGATTTGGTATTCATAAAAAATGACCACACTATTCATAATTATATCATTAAACCATCTACTTCTCAATCATTATTGAAATCCACGTAATTTTAGATAAAAATTTGATATAAATAGCATTAATATAAAGACGATTATACTTTTTTTGTCTGAAATATAAATAGATTTAAATTAAACTGAAATATGAATAGGTCTAAATATAAAAATATAAATGATATGTTTGTTTTTTTATTTTATTATATGATTGAAATGTCTAAAAACTAATAGTTTTACGTATATATCTGTATTTATGCATTATTTTCAATTGTAAAGTTGTGATTTTATTTCATATAGTAAAAATATTTGCATACCAAAATTTATTATAAATTTAATTTATTTAAATGTATATATATCGGGTAAATAAGTTATTTTTTAAAAAGAATTTGATATATAAATAAGCTAAACAACCATAAAATAATTTTAAAAATATATAAAGAATCACAATTTAAAATAAAAAATAAATAGTAATATTTCATTAAAATATTAACTACGTACGAATTAGTTATAAATGAATTTTATAAGGACATTTAAGAGAATTAGAGGAATCATAAATAATTCAGGTATTTGTATCTAGATAAAAGTTAAAATTTTTAACTTTTACTTAAGTAAAAATGTATTAGATTAAGTATTTAAGTAAAAAAAACTAATGAAAAGATTTGAAGTCTAAAAATAAATTAAATTCGTACTTCAGATAAAAAATAGTGCTGCTTATCCCATATTTTATGCAAATTTTGCATCCATATAGTTGATTAATTATTATTGCCAAACAGATGGCTTTATAATAAAATGACATGTGAGATTATAATAAAATGACTTGTGACACCGAAAGACACACCAAAACATTAAATTTCATTTATCGGGTTATAAATCTACACCTTATGATAAAGTGGTACCTTCGTTGTTTTCCTAGGGTTTCCGCCCCTCTAGGTTAGTAATTGTATGGTAAGGGTGGAAATTCGTGTCGTGGGCGCCCATTTAATTATTCATGTCAAAATATGAAACACGGATCCAACACAGTTATTAAACATATTACCCACGTGTTATAATCGTGTCATATTTAATTCACATAACTTACTTAATTTTTTAATATGATTATATATAATATATAATATTCTATATATTTATATCAATTAAATTTTTTTTAGAATATAAACCATTGTTAGTATAAAATATTATTAAAATCATCATAATTTATTTTATAATATAAAAATTTCAGTTTTATAATATGTATATTGTAAGTAAGTAACAATTTATATCATTAAATGAGCTTACATATTAAGGATAGACAAAATATGTTTAACTATTCATGTAATTAAACGGGTTGGCGTGTTGTACATCCTCAACATAAATCCGATCAATTTATAAATCGTGTATCGTGTTCGTGTCGTATTCATATCGTATTCGCATGTCGTGTCCCAAATTCCACCTCTATGTATGGCTAGCCTTCTCACGCTAATCTTCTTTTAATTTGCGAAGGATTAGGTCACACACACAACTTAATATTGGATCAACCTGACCCATTTGAATAATTAAAATTTAATATGTAATTAATACACTTAAAAATAATAAATATTTTATATTATTTTGTACACTCATTTTTAATCCTTGAATTAGAAATTAATAAATGATGAGAATTAAATAACATGTATTACAAATTTAAAAAATATTTTACTAAAGAATAGTGATACACATCCTAAAATTTAGTTTAAAACCATGTACATCAGATAACATATCATGAAACTAAAGTTACCACATCACATTATATTATTTATTACATTGTCGCATAATCTATAGCTTATTTAAATATACATCATTTTGGGATACAAAATTTAAGTTATAACTTGAGAAGTATATCTTTTTTAATTAAAACTATAACACCATTAATTGCACACCATACTTATCTTAAATTATATCCTAAATTTTATATCTCAAATTATGTATATTGAATTAACGATGAAAAATATTTTTTAATTTATTTAATTAAGATTGGTAAAAATTCATTTTATTTCTCTTTTTAAGTAACAATGGATTATAACTCATTATAATAGCATTCGTTCAGTAATTGATATTAAATAAAAGAAAGCACTTTTTGACACATAAAATAGCCAATCTTATCTTGCTTTAAATGCTAACAAACAATCGAGAATAGTTCGTTGAAGCTGGTCTAATTTAATTAGTTGTAACATTATTGCTATATGAAACCATGTTAAGACGCTTTTTGCATCAAATATTTAAGAAGACCCACTTGGTAGTAATTAGTCTAAAAAAGGTGTGAAATTGGTCCAATGTCAACTCTTTAACTCATCTTATATAATATAAATTCAGGACTACAATATTTATAATTTAAATATAATTAAAAATTTATAATCTAATGTGATAACTTATATAATAAAAATTTATTGAAAAAATAAAAATAAATGAACAAAATTATATCTATGATAGAATTTTATCAATTAAATTTTGATATCAAATTGTAGACTTTAAATTATATTTAGGTACAGATTATAAATTTTGAGTTATAAATATAATATTATTGATATAAATTAAGAAATAAAAGGGTATCAAATACTCTTATAAGTAAGTTAAGTAACATACATTTGTCCTTATTAACATTTTTTAGATAGCAATATAAAGATTAATAATTTAGATAATTATAAAAAATAAATATCAAAAAAAATATTATAGATATCTCAATAAAAGAATCAAATAATCAAACCTAAATCATTGTAAAACACATACAGTACCTTCATAACATGTTTTAAAAAATAGTTTAAATTTGGGATTCGTGTTGGATAACTTGGTGCTGGTTTATATACATATGTACAGAGAATTGGCCAGAAAGTCATAACTCTGGTGTTGTTTTCTTTCCCTAACATTAAATGTGAGTAAGTAGATATAATTTGTGACCAGTAAAAATTGATATAAGAAGATATGATGCGACTGCTGGTAGCAACTCTAATTGAGACTGGTAGCAACTCTGATAAGCAAGTAGTTATAAATTGATATTAAATGTGATTAGATAGGTATGCTTTGTCACCTGTAACAATTGATACAACAAGATGTCCACGTGATACGACTACCGGCAATAACTGTAATGAGCAAGTACTTAGATAAACAAATAAAGTGATCGAGGTTGCCGCGGGTTTTTTCCCTTACGTTAAATGTGATTAGATAAATATGATTTTGTCACTGCCAAAATTGATACACGAAGATACGATACAAGTGGTGGCAACTCTTTTAAGATCGGTAACAACTCTAATTAAGCATGTACTTAGATAAATAAAGTACTTAGATAAATAAACAAATAAATCGGGAGCATCCGTAACAACCCTAATCAAGGCAATGAAGTGAAGCAATTTCAATGGGATAGCGCTACATGAATCTCAAAATGTACTCGCCACACCTCATTTCTCCAAAAATCTCTCATTCATAATGACTTTTCATCAACCAGATAAATCATACGTAGAAGTGGAGGATTTTAACGAATTGCTATAAATGATCTTGTCAAAAATAAAGAAAAAGGACATAAAAAAAACGAATATAACTTGAAAGGAGTGACGACAAAAGGACATAAAGAAAACGAATATAACTTGAAAGGAGTGACGACAGTATTGTTGATAAAACCACTTTATTGCTTTGATTCGATTTATAATGGTCGACAGAAGAGATTAGAAGGCTTTAGTATTTAGTTTTGTTGTACCTGCCTTGTGAGGAATCAAGCTATTTATAGTTAAATTTCGTAGCTTTATCTCATTCTTGAGGTTGTATCAAATGAATTTTGATTGAAAAAAAAAAGATAATAAAATTATCACCTCCGACTTGAAAGTTATTGATCTTATCTTGATACAATAATAAGCTTATTATCCTCATCTTTGAGGAAACCTTTTTCTACTTTAAATGGAATTAATTCACAGTCGACCTTGCGAGATTATAAGGTACTTTTATGAGCCTCTTTTTATCTTTTTAGGAGTTGGATTATAGAGTTAAAATACTTTTTATTCTCTTTCGTAATAAAGGGCTACGAAGCTGTTCATTTATTTTAATTTTTTTGGGTATAACATTCCTGATTCAAATTTAGAAAAGTAAACTTTACTTTATACATACGCCCCTTTGAATACCACATATACGGTTATTAATTAATATTAATAATATTTAATAAAATGAAGTGTAAAAGTCAAGATGGCTTATTGCACCTTCCCCTCCTGGAGAAAGAAGGGGAGATGGAATAAAGTGTGAAATCAGTTATAGAAGAATGCTTTAAATGTCAAGGTTATGGGCTTCCTTAGCTGGCTGGCCCAGTAATGGATTGAAGGAGTGGCTGGTGGGAGCAAATTGTGATGGGAGCTTCCTGGCCGAGGATTTGCAGGGGACGGGTGGATATGAATGCTTTAGAACACAATTTGCTTCTACGTTTAAAATTCATTTTCCGTAGAAATCTCTCTTTCTTAACATGTCTTTCTTTCTCATGTCTACTGGGATATTAATATCGATGCTTGCTTATATATCCATCAACCCAGTAATTGTAATTTTAGTTATTTACTACCACTGCAAATTGGAAGATGGCTATTAGAGTTTTTCTCAAATATGACTATTTATCTTTGTCAAGTTGATTATCCAATGGAGAAAATTTAGGGCTTAAAAAATAAGAATATATCTTATGTACATAAAAAAAAAAAATATATTTTTAAAAAATTATACTCTTTTTTTTTTTATAAAAATATATTCTTTATTATGTCTTTACTCGTAATTCACTTTATGGGTGATTTAGTCTTTTAAAGTTTTGTTGAAATTGAAGTGTTTTAGAGTATCTTTGGAGTTAATATAGACCCATCCACTTCAACAAACATTTCCAGCCTTTCTTGTAGGCTGTTTTGAATTAAAATCGCACTCACACTTTAATGCAAAGGAACACGTAACGTAAGATGTGTTCTTTTATGAATCCAGTATTTTTGTTTTCAATTGAATTTAGAAATATATGGTTGATTTTGAATTATTTTGAATTTTAAAAAGGATATGTGATTGAGATTGAGTGTAAATTACATTGAAAAATGTACAGCACAAAAAACAGGATTTGGATTCGCCAAAAAACAGAGCCGTAATTGCCTGACGATCTCCAAATGTATTTCAAAAATTGAATTTATCAATACTCCGTTTGTACACTAATGCATAAAACTGCCAATCTCCTTACCTTCCTTGCCCCAGTTCCATGTCAGAAGTGAAATTTGTAAGAGTTCTAACGAAAGATTTTATGACAGGATTTCTTTTTGATATAACCTTTGCTGCTCCAGAATCATATCGGCTGCTTGTGTGACCCTTCTTCCCAGTTCAACCTATTAAGTTTATGCCAGAACAAATAAAGTCTTGACAAAACGTTGAAGATGAACGATATTTGTTTCTGATCATGTAGTTAATGCCAATTTTCTGTCAGGTGGTGAAAGAATGGATTGAGTTTTTGTTGCCGCCTTACCTGAACATCAGTCAGGGGAAAGCCATGGTTGAATTAACAAGTAAATTTGGAGGGCATTGGACATTCAAACAATTTAATGGACAAAAAGGGGCCAACTGTCATGAAATGAAGATGTGGTTGCAAATAAAATGATATAGATTGGATAGAAGCCGTGCAAAAGGGGGAACTGAATATACTTTGAAACAAGGAGACAATTATGCTAACCAAACTTTGATGTGGAAAGGCTTGTACTTTTACCATCATTTTTTTCCATTTTCCTTCTGCTGCGCCAAAGAAGTCGAATTGGTGTACCAGAAAATCCAGCATTTGAACGTAGTTGCTTCTCCATGTAACGTCGGTAAGTCTCGGGAAATAGTTTTGCATCATTCACAAAGAAAACAAAAGTCGGTGGCCTGATAGCAGCCTGCAAGAAGGAATTACATTCAAGACTAGGTGTCATCAAGGCCATACTAAAACGTTGAAGTATGAAATGTAGCAAAGAGAATTTCCAATCCAGTTAATAATGCAATATTGAACCAATAAATTAGACAATGCTCAGGCGTAGCATTTGTTTTCTGCAATTGACTTCCCAACATTAAACTAGTAAAGTTATCTGAAGTTGTAGAATTGCCAAGATTCCTATGCATAAGAGTTCAAAATCACAAAATTAAGAAATACATAAATAATGATAGAAATAAAAAAATAAGACACCCAAATGTGTGCATGCATACATAAACTAAAAACACAACCCCTTACCAAAGCACCTAAATAGAAATACGATCCTCTCCACCAAAAGAACACCTTTATTTACTTATTTTTGTAAGAACCTAACTTTCATAAAACCTATCTAACAGAAACACAAGCCCCCTTAGAACAAAACACATTTTTCTGGAACCCAACTTTCATAAGTCAGCAAAAATTAAGAAGGCAAGAATAGTGAACGATGATCTTGCATGACAAAGTACCTGAGTGCAGTAATATACACGTCCTCTCCTGCCACCTCTGGTCCTAGGAGGTGATTTAAAAGCCAGTGCTTCCTGTACCACTTGATTTAATATGGAAGTACCTAGCCTTCTTGATCTCTCCTTTTCAACTGTGCCAGCAGCGACAATAATCCTAACCAGCAACAACTATACAACTTACTCTTTCTTTTTCATCCTAAGATAACAATGATTATCAATATAATAATTCCATATTTAGAATTGCCGATTTCTTTCCTTCAAGTTAAAGGCAAAGGAATCATGCAAGAGACAATGAGAGTAAGTTCGAGCAAACAAACTGATCTTATAAATAAATATTTTCAGTAGAAGCCAACAGAAGATATTTTCTATTGTCTGCCTCAGAAGTTTTTTTTTTTCTTTGTGATACCATTTTGATTTCAGGAGTAAATTACAACTATGCAGTGAGATGATAATACACTGCAAGTCAGTTAAATTAATTGAGACAGTAAAGGAAATTATAAAGTTAGGTCTAGAACATACTTATCAACACTATGACCAGCTATTGCAGTTGAATAAACAATAGGAGCCCAAGCAAGAGCACGGAGCTTCTCTCTAACATCTTGCTCATAGTATGTTGCAGTCTGCTGGTTCTTATTTGATATAGTGTCCCATTTGTTTACAACAATCAGACAACCCTTTCCTTCTTTTTCAATCCTTTCAGCAATCCTGCCATCCTAGGACAATAAGGAAAATCAATACATTAAAATAATAATAATAATAACTGAAAGAAAGAAAACAACCAACAACTACTCGGATTAATGAGCCAAAACATACCAATGATATATTTGAGAACTATCACTGAAGCATTCTATTTCATATTTGTACAGACACCCCTTTGCCTAGCCCATAGGGTAAGATCCTACCCCACACGTCAGATTAGTAAGTATTACAAGAGAATATGCATGACCATAATCTTCAATAAAATGCCAAAATATATGTGCTCAAAGATTATGTTTATGTCATGAGGAATATTCACTGTCAAATGCATTCCTTAATATACTTTCAATTAAACAATACCTTTAAATAAGTTTTAAACTGCTTTCAATAAAATAAGAGCTATGATTTATTCATAAGGTGGAAATTATTAGACAAAGAATATGGTGCAAATTTTAATCAGTCCAGGTTTCCAAATTTGGAATAAGAATATGAAATTCCTAAAAATCTTGTGAAGTAAAAGTTTTCTCTACTTTTGGGGTTTGGTCATAAGTTTGTTTTGACTACAGTCTTTATATAAAGATGTAACTTTATAGGCAGAAAATAATTGGTGAGGGCAGAATCTTCTCTCTCTTCTTTGGCTTGCACATTTTATTGGGACAGCCAGGCATATAATCCTACTGACAACATGTTGGGGCCACCCCTATCAATTTAGACAGAATCACATATTGCTTGTTGGACATGGATATATCCAGAGGATTGCTGATGTCAAGCAGCCTAAAACACCTTCTCAGACAAAATATAGGAGTGCATGGACTGGAAGGTTCAGAAACCAAATATTATGCACCCTGTAACAAGATGACTCCATACTAGCCACAGATGAAGTACCTGTTCTGTGATACAAGCCATGGCCTCAATGACTAAAGCAACAACATCAGAGCGACGAATGGCACGAAATGCTCGGTTCACTGACAAAGCCTCTGTGGTACTACCTAATGAGGCTATGGCTGCCCTTCTTCTAATTCCAGCAGTATCGATGAGCCGGAACTTCTGCAATAAGAAAGAAACTTTCAGTTTCAAGAATAACCAAAATGCAGGAATCAAACACAACTTGACTGAAATGAAAAAGTGCATGCCCTCATCTGAGGTCCAGCACACCACCTAAAGGCCTATAAGTATCGTAATTCAGCTAATAACTATCAGCAGCCCCTCATGTAGTATGAACTAGTATATATTACTCAATTCTTCATTTGAGAATGATAAAATTCAAGACATTTGGACATGAATAGGCATTCAACTAGGTCTTGAACATTAAAAAACGGTGAGGAATTTGAATAATTGTAGACAATGAGCAGTTTCCAGTTCAACAAAAAGACGTATGATGGGACAGACCACACATAGCAAGCCAGATGAGACACCTTGAACAAATTTGGGTTTAAATCATACAAATCTCTTCTGCCAATGAAGCAATCACTATCTTCTAAACCTTTGTTAGTAGGGCGATTACAGAACATCTAAGTTGCCTTTGCCAATGACAGCTGCACTCGATAAAGTTTCCATTAACTACAAGCACTTAGAGCAGGAAGGAGGAAACAGTTAGCTATAATCAATTAGGCCACAATTTTATACTTCTCAAAAAATTTTAACAAACCAATAGATACTTTCAGATTACTTGTTCAAATTTTATGCAAGTCCTGAGCAGGGATCTATTAAGCAGAAATTCAACCAGTCTGTGCATTAATAAAATTTTATATTGACACTCCCAATAGTAGGTTGGCATTACTTGCAAACAGGGCACACGGTTCAGGTTAATTAATTACCATCTCCATTTTTTTTCCTTTATTAATATAGGAAATATAAAAAATCAAATTAACAGTAAAAGGAGGGTACACAAATGGTGGACCAGATGTCCACAGTACAACAAAAACTCTACAGAAACCTTAAAAAAAGGGCAGTATAATTTGTGCGCATGAACAAAGGCATTATGTTAACTTTACTGATAAAACAGCCCCAAAAAAGTAAAAGAGAATTAAATCACTGAAAAAAAAATGTGTGCGTATATATGGGAAGGGATCTTTTGACACAAACACTTTATACAAATTTCTAATAATTGATTTACAAAATCCAATGACTGAGAAGATTGACGAGTTGGTAGCATTAAATGCAATTTTTTGACTTTCAATCTCAAACATTAGATTTGTTGAGACAAAGGGTCATAAATTTGTGTTAAATTGTGTCAAAAGTTTGTGTTAAAGGGTCCATTCCTTATATACATACATACATACATACATATATATATATATATATATATATATATATATATAGTATAAATCCAACATCTATAAACACCAATTTTTTATTTTTTTATTTTTAAAAAACCTACAAATGTAATTTTAAAAATTATGGGGATATGCATACACTTCTTGTGTTGAGAAGGATGGCTCTAAAATATCAAATATAATATTCAAAGGATTCACATGAAACTTTGTTGAACCTCATAGTTCATCAAACTCAAATTAATCTTTTTTATAAAATAATAACAGAGGTGATAGTACTGAAAGTCAGTAAACCTATCAATAATAACTAGTTATACCTGGCCATCAGGTCCTGCAAATTCAGTATCAATAGCATCACGTGTGGTACCACTGATAGGACTTACAATTGTTCTATCCTCTCCAACCAAAGCATTCAAAATGCTGCTTTTACCAACATTTGGTCGGCCGACGATTGCAATTGCAGGAACATAATTTTCTTCTTCATTGAGATTCCCTACATCCTGTAAATTGCAATGATCTATCAACAATCTAGCTATATAATCAAGGCACTACAAGAATAAGAGAAGACTTGGACATGCCTAGTGCAGGCTAAAATCTATAGCTTATAGGGGAGCATTTTGTTTCAAGGAATCGGTTTGGAAAAGGGCTTTACATTGATATGTCTAATTAAATCGATAGAAAATTTGATTATAACTTTGGAAATTACATGGGAAATGCGGCATATAACACGCTGAAATCCAAATTCTGGAATCACAAACCTTAATTTTTTCCAGTGATGAACAAACAAGATCAAGAAGCTCTCCAGTTCCAGTGCCAGATAAAGCAGAAATAGGAAGTGGCGAAAACCTGGTTGATCAACCAAAGGGTGCAGGACTAGTCAAACATTAAAAGTGAAAAGATGTTTAAAGGAACAAATCACCTAGGTCTATTGCATTTTCAGAATATGATCCACATGTGCTGATTCAATTTATGATGAGAGAAACGAGGGCAAAAGAAAAAGAAAAAGGAGTCCTAGCATAGAATCACAGATATTATACCCCTCCAATAAAGTATTAAAATTAAAAGGTATTATCAAGAAAGATGTATAATCTAAACTTCCAAGAGCACTAAGCAATAACCGGAGTATCATAATTGTTAAACTCAATAATGGATAAAACTGTGGAATATTGTGCTTTGGTTAAAAAAGAAAAGAAATCTATTTATTAAAAAATAATAGTGATAAAGGATAACATTAAGGCTAAGACAGGTTCCTATTCAGAACAGTGCACAGAGCAGGACATGCACCATTCTCAGGAAACAAATTCACAGCAAAAGAGAAATAAGACAGGGAGAAAACGAGACAACCAAAAGAGGCATGCAGTTATTGAGCAGACAAGAAGCTTATGGTCTGTGGAAGTGATCTCAAATACAAGAGAAACCATCTCTACTACATCGTTAATGTATGACTAAAAGTAAATTGGGGGCTCATTATTAAACAACTCAGAAATTATCGGCAAGCATTCATCATATAATTTAAGGCCAAGAAAATTCAAGAGAAAAAGCCTCACCCCAATGACCAAAATTCTGACACTTGCATAATTCCTTTACGTGGAGATTCACACTTGTTCACAGCGAGAATGATAGACTTATTCATGTAGTTCTTACGCAGCCAATCTGCTATTTCCACATCAGCTGCTGTGAGACCTGCCTGCTCAGTGATCATAAAATAGCTTAGGATTCTGGAAATACATTTGTTTGACTTAATCATATGCATAAGAACTTATCAAACTGATAAAGATGCAGAATAAATAGAAATTAACTACTGTTCACCTTCCAATAGCCAAGAATTTAAATATCAGTTCAAGAATGAAGATTGACTCCTTGGATGAAGTTAATACTAAACAACTAAAAGATCACATAAACAGATCCTGGGAGATAGAATCCAATCTAATATATGGTCCCACCAACACTTAACATCTTATCCCAACAGATCTACCAATCTGTTGGGTGTTTATCTATAAGTTTTGAGTTTTTGGGTTGAAAGAAAACTAAACTTGACAACTGGACCTTCTGGATCATTTAACAGTTTCCCCCCTCTTTTGATGTACAACTAAACTTGACAACTGGACCTTCTGGATCATTTAAAAATTTCCCCCCTCTTTTGATGTACCTTTTGCAGCTTAATTGGTGCCTTAAATGTTCAGGACACATGCAAAACTCAATAACTTGTCAAGGAGCCATCTATATATCATATATAGCTGTATCTTCAATGTCAAATCTTTATTTTTGGCACAAAATTGCTATATAATTCCTAAATTCCTAGAAGATGAAACAATCAAATAGATTCTCCAATCAAGAGAGACATAACTTCCTAAGAAAACATGGTGTAAACATTAAAGAATACTAAAAATACACAAAACAGCTCTTTACTACATAAAAGTTATACAATAACAAGTTGCACCTGGCCATCAACAAGGAATATAATGACAGATGATTCTTCAATAGCTTCTGTAGCTTGTCTCTCAACCATTGAGGGCATCCTAGCAACAGCTGCCTCCCTAGAAGCAAGTGGAATGCCATCCATGCCAATGGTAGTTGAAATAGCCAAATCTTCCATAACATTGGCCTGTGATTTTGAAACAGTGAGAACGCCTCCAGTATCCACCACCATGAATTCATAGTCTCCCCAAAAAGATCTACCATATAAACGATCCCTAGTAACCCCAGGTTCATCCACTACAATGGCCTTATTACCCTGCAGTACAAATTAAATAAAAAGAATATAGGAAACTCAGAAGAAATGGTTTCAAATTTTGTTTACTGAATATAGGAAAGTGAATTAAGAGACATAGTTAAACTAACTAAAAGGAAAAAAGACTAATAATAAAAATAATGATGAAGTACCCCAACAAGACGGTTAAACAGAGCTGATTTACCAACATTTGGCCGTCCAACAATTGCAACTCTAGGTAAAAGACGGTCAGGGATCTGCAAAACGAATTTCAAAGGAGTAGAAAGTAAATGTGAAGTATTATTATCCTCAAATAATAAGCTAATTTCACATTATTATTAGTCATAACAACTCAATGAAAATGTTCCGTCCAAAAAGGAAAATCACAAGAGCCTCAAATTTATTAAGTCATTGCAACTGTTGATGGTAGATTCAAAACAGTAAAATCAAACACCGAAGTTACCGGTGTGTTCTATAATCTCAATGTCTTCAGACGTTTAAAAAGTAAAAATTTAGAGCAATGGAGTAGTATTATTTCTATCATATACTGTTTCATTAACCAGGGTTAAGTGCCTTCATATTCAGAACAATCTCAGATTTCTAAGTCATCTACACAATCTGGGTCAGACAGAACCACTCAAAAGTTTTTATAAACCTTCACTGAATTCTGAAAATTATCTTTAATCTCCCCTGAATTCATCAATTTTCATTAAATTTATTAGAAAACCTTCCTCCCAGGGGAGTTGCCTATTATTTCAAAGTCAACAATACCTCTCCGTAAACTATCAACTCTTGCTATTTTTCATCCATTTATATAAGCATATTATTGTAATACCATTTCCAAAGAAATAAATAGCAAACAAAGAAAAAGAAGACGAATAATATGTTACCAGAAATTAGGAAACTTTTACTCAGGTAATGAAAGCCAAGAAAATGAGTCAAGAATAGATGATTACTAACATCCCCTGTTCTACTTGTACGCCTCCTCTGCTTTCTGCCAGATTCCTTTTGATCATCTTTGCCATCTTCTGAAATCAGTACACATAATAGAATGGTTATATTATGCAATTACAAATGTGATTAAGAATGCTCCAGAGTTGATGGAAGTGCAATTAAATAGTTAAACAGTACTCCCGCATCAATATTGTAATCTTCAGCTAAACTCCTTATGAGAATGTACATAAGTATCCCAAACTTAAAGCTTTAGTAGCAATTAATATACAGTTTCTTAAATAAGAAGTGCTTTTCTGAAAAGTTATTTTACTAAAAACATACAAAAGCGCCACCAAACATACCGTAAGTCATGTCAATAGAATCTCTATAAAGGCCTAGAATCCAATTTCTACACCAAAGAAGCAAATTTCAAATAACATATAAAAATTAACATAAAAACTTGAAAAAGCATCAAATAATAACAAATAAGCTACTTCCCAAAAACGCTATTCAGAAATCGAAATCACTTCCAAACACACTAATTAAATGAAGCTCACCGATTCTCAACTCGCGAGATAACGATGTGGAATACTCGCGAACGGCGTCCTTGGCTTCACGCTCAAGCGCGTCGAGGTCAAATGCGTAATTCTGACATTCAGAGTCGTCACCAGCACCATCGATTTCTTCAAATTCGTCCTCTTCTTCCGATTCTCCGAACTCTTCTTCCGCTTCGTCAGCGGACAATTCGGCGCCGTTTGAGGGAGAAGAGCAGAGAGGGAGAGGGAGAGGAGCGAGAATGTGTTTGGGGAGAGAGAGGGAGGGAAACGGAGGAGAGAAAGAGCGGAGAATCGGAGAGAGAGCGCGCAAAGGAGTAGAAGAAGGAGAGGAAATGGAGGTTTTCTGGATAGAAGAGAGGAGAGAGAGTGAAAGCGTGGTTGTGGAGAAGAGTTCGCGAGTTGCAGCGGCCATTGCTGTGAGTGGAGTGGAGTGGAGTGGAGAATTGGCGGTTAATGGAGGAAGATGTTTATCCGCTATCGTTTGGTGGGGGGTCACTGGGGAAATTTGACCAAAGGGGGTTTGAAAAGAGACCTTTCAGAAATTAGGGTACCAAAGGTACAGTGTGAAACTATAGGGACCATCTGGTTGTATCTATGTAATGATATTTTTGTGCTTTAAATAAACGACACGTGGAAAGAACTGTGAAATAAGACCCATCTAAAGGGCTAATGTCACACGTATCCCTTTTTGCTTTTGCTTTTGACTTAATTTCATCTATATTCATTGTTTGTCACTTTTTATCAACGTATACTCTTAACTTTTTTTAAATTTATCGTAGACATTCATTCCGTCAGTTTTGCCGTTAAGTATATATAAATAAATGAAATGGATAAGGCTAAAAAGGTCATTTAACATGCGTTGGTCAACAATATATAAACGTAAGTCAATAAAATAAAATAACCCAACCACCTTCTTTCTCTATTCTTTTTTATGCTTTCTTCGATTCTCCCTATCCCCACTTCTTTGCCATTTGCGTTCTTGTTGGCGCGACCCTTCACTGTCTTCTGCTCAACCGGAGGCTGGTCCGTAACCATTTTCGACTGGAGGAAGTTCGTTCAGCACTTGATCACGTGATTGTGTAAGTTTCAATATAACTTTTGACAAGATATTTGTTTGTTTGTATCGGTAAAACGTTGCACACATACAAAACTTTTGAACTGCATAGTTGTGGGTTTTTTTTGGTCATTCTACATAGTTTAATTGATTTTTAGTGTGTTATTGTCATTTGTAACTATTATTCCAGTGTTTGTGTCTAATTTTTTCTATCGAAACCCTAAAATGGAGCAAAATTTGGGGTTTTTTGCATTTGATAATAGAAGTTGGTAATTGATGTGATAATATGTGATAATGACATGCATGCGTTGAATGAGTTTTTCTTTGTCATTTTTTAAGGTCGTTCATAATGCATGGCCTCTAACTGGTCGTTCATTTTTAAAGTGTTAGGGGTTTTTGAAATTAATGGAAGAAAATAATGATAGATATCATAATGTGTTGGTATAAACTGCTATATTTTATATCTTGCATGCATGCATGCATTTTTTTTTTTTATACTTAACTTTTACTTAAGCAATCTATGTTTTTGTTGTGAGCCCAACTGCACCCGCAATAATTTTTGTTTGTTGCCTTTTCAAATTTGCTTATTGGTTCGTAGTTAACAAGGCAGACATTCACAAGTGAAGTTTTCAGAGGAAACTTCATAAAGTGAGTCACCAAAACTCTATCATGTTGCCTTTTTTTAATCTATGTTCCATAAATTGTATTTGGAATCAGTGTTTTACCTTCTTTGTTTGTTAGGTGTAAACTCAATAGTTTTGGTGGTATTCAATATCACTATAGGAATTTTTTACTTGCTACGAATATTGTTTTGAGGCTTGTAACAGATAATTTGTGATGTTTTTAACTTTCTTTTCATAAACTTGCATGTCTATGTTATGAATGCATTTGGAGTCAGTGTGATGAATAAGTTTGGTTTTTGTTCTTTTTGGTATAAGCTTGCTAGTTTTGGTTATATTTATTCCTTTTTAGGCTTGTTAAACTTGCTATGAAAATTGTATTTTTTGCTGGATAAGTTGATTTGTGGTATATATGTTAATTTCATATAATTATTATTAAATATTTAGTTATGAAATTAATCTAATGGATTCTCTCTCTCTCTCTCTCTCTATTTGTTTCAACTTTCTTTTCATACACTTGTGTATCTATGAATGCATATGGCAGTAGGATAGGATGGATCCTATTTATTTAACATTAAGATATTTAGAATCTGAGTATCCTATTGGGCTTATTGACTATGATAGAGTCAGTAGGATAGGATTGTTTGCTGCAGCTAATACGGTTCGCAATCTAGGGGTATATGATCATAGAGACGTTAAATTTAGTGCTAACTTACCTTGGAATGGGGATAGGATAGACATTGACACTGATGCCAAATTTCAAGAAGTATTGAGAGAGTACCAGAAAAATAAACTTTTCGAAGTAACAGTGTTAGTTGAGGTTACACCATTAAATACTGAACCTTTAGCATGTGAGGTGCCTGAAAAAAAATGTGGGGGAAAATGATGTTGGGGAGAGTAATGAAGGTGAAAATGACCCTAGTGACCCTAATGGACCTCAACCTGAGTTGTCCCAAGATGTTGAAAATGTAGGAGTTGAACCTGAGATGCATAGAGAAGAAGATGAGGTAGAGTCTGTTGCTCATTCTGTTAGCTATAATGAGTATGATTTAGATGCAAATTCAAATGTAGACTATAAGCCTAAATCTGATGCAAAATTTGTGAATTGTCATAATAATGAGAGGGAGAGTAGTGATAGTGGAAGTGGTGAAGATAGTGAAAATGGTGAAGAGGTGTCATTACATGACAGCTCTCATTATTAGAGTGATGGAGAGCATTTCCACAAAATTATGAGCAGTTCAGATGAAGAGGTTGGAAGTGCTAGAATGGCTAGAGTTCAAAGGCAACATTTATTTAGGCCAACTGCAGATGGAAATGTTGTCTTTAGGCTAGGGCAGACTTTTGAGAATATTCACCATGTTAGAGAAGCCTTAAGAGAGTATTCAGTCAAATGAGAGATAGAAAGTTACATGTAGGTGTACAGCTGCTGACTGTCCATGGAGGATTCATGCCTCCTTAACCCAAGATTTAGTTACTTTCAAAATTAAAAGCTTTTGTCCTGATCATAGGTGTGAAAAACAGTCTAAAACTCTAGAATGCACATATAAATGGATAGCCAAACATTATAAAGACATCATCAGAGATAATCCTAATGTAGAAATTGAGTGGTTAGAGAAGGATATTAAGAGAAGGTTTAGGTTGGAACCTTCAAAACAAAAATTATATAGGGCAAAGATGAAAGCTCTTCAAGTGATAGGAGAAGACCACCAAAAAGCCCTTAACATACTGCATAAGTATGCCAATGTAGTGTGACTAACAAATCCAGGTTCACTTGTCTTTGTAAAGGCAGATTGTGAGTTAATTTCTGCATCTCCAAAATTTCAAGGCTTTTTTTATTAGTTTTCTAGTTTAAAGCATAGGTTTTAATGGAGGTTGTAGACCATTTACTAGTATAGATGGATGTCATCTCCATCTTAGCGGGCCAATGGGAGGGGTGCTTATAGCTGCTGTAGGTAGTGATGCTAACAATGGTATGTACCCCTTAGCAATAGGAATTTGTGAGGTGGAATGCAGCTCAACTTGGAATTGGTTCCTTGACCATCTAGGTGAGCATTTAAGAGGGGTTGATGCACCTGGGATGCCTATGACTTTTATAAGTGATAGGCAAAAGGGAATCCTTAATGCTTTAAATTTAAAGTGGCCATATGCATCTTATAGGTACTGTGCAAAGCATTTGTATGATAATGTCAAGAAAGAACACTGTGAGCTAGGTCTACAGTTGATGTTTTGGATAGCATGCAAAGCTAGTAATATTAATGACTTCTACACTGCCATGGAGGAGATCAAATATGTGGATTACAGCGCATTTGAGTACTTGTCAAACATCCTTGCCAATAGTTGGAGTCGATATGCATTTGATGAAAGAGTCAAAGTTGGCCATGTCACTAATAACATCACTGAATCCTTCAACTCTTGGATCAATAGGCATCGAGGTCAAACCTATTTGACAATGATAGAGGATATAAGAAGAAAGATTATGAAGAGGATGTAAAGAAAGTAAGTTTAGTGCTTATTATTTCCCATTTCTGTATGCTTATTACTTCCCATTTCTGTTTGCCTTGCATTAGGCATAACACACAGTTTAATAAAAGTGCATTTTGATTATTGAAATGTTTTTGATTTCCTTATAATCAACAACTGATTTCTTTTTTTTTTTTTATCCAATATCAGGTATAAAGAACGCCTTGGATGGCATTCAGATATTGGTCCTAGGATTAAGGAAATAATTAGTTATAGAGGCAAGTTAAGTAGAATCATGGAGGTGTATTGGTGTGGAGCTTTGGAGTTTGAAGTTATGTATAAACGAAGAGTTTACATTGTCAAACTAGATGCTAGATTTTGCTCTTGTGGTTTATTTCAAATTTCAAGAATACCTTATGTCCATGCAATAGCCTGCGCAAATAAGAGGAGGATTGAGGTCAATTAGTTTGTAGACAAGTTACTATTAAGAGATATGCATATAGCTGCATACAACCACCACTTGAGGCCTATACCAGACCAAAGTGAATGGCCTAAGGTGGCTTGTAATCATCTGAAAGCTCCAAAGAGGAGGACAAAGGCAAGCAAGCCTAAGAAAGCAAGAAGAAGGGCACCTAATAAAGACCCTCCTGCAAACTTTTTGTTCACAATGCGATGTTCGAATTGTGGGGGATACAATCATAATAGAATGGCTTGCAAGTCAGCCCCAAAGCAGAATAAGGTCATATACATAGAAGTTGTTTTTTAATATATTATCATATTTTCAATATATACTAACTCTAATTGTTGTGTAAGTGTTAGAGACCATCTTATACAACAGCAGCAGCATCAACATCATCCCATCAAGCTCCTAGCTCATCTCAGCAACCTCATAGCTCTCTCAGCAACCTCTTATACCATCTCAGTGGTCAGTGGCTTCATAGACATTCAGAAGAAGGAAGGGTAAAAATTTTCATCATGGCTTTATTAAAATTATGTAACTTTTTTCGTTGATTTTACCTTCATAACTTTGACTAATTATTATCTTTCAACCAATGTACACTAGTACCCCAACAATCTCCAGCTGTAACGTAGGCTGCATCAACATCATTTCAGCAATCTCATATACCATCTCATCAATCAATGGATTCAAGCACATCAAGTAGAAGGAAAGGTAAAAATTACCTTTATTGCTTTTATCAATATTGTATAATATCTCTTTATGTTGTATCTTTATAACTTTCTCTAATTTATTAGCATCCAACCAACCTCCAACTGCAAGGCAATTTACATCATTCTCTCAGTAACCAGCAATAGCAGATGTTGGTTGTTCAACACCAATACCATCCTAGCAGTAAGTGGGTTCAACCATGTTAAGGGCAAATAGAGGCAAAAAATTTAGAGATTTTGTCTATCACTTTTGCTCTCACCTTTTCTTTGTCAACTATGTATACTTCAAACATGCAGGCACAAGGTCACCTCCAAGAATGCAGTGAGAGTGCATGACAGCCAGTAGCAAGCAACGTTTTGTTCTTTGGCAAGTTTTGGTTTTACAACAACCTAAAATTGTTATCACATATAGGGTTAAGAGTTGTTTTTTTTTTTTGTACAGAGGAAACTATCACAGTCCTTTAGATTCCTATAAGGAAACATTTAATGCCTGTTTATCTTGTATATTTAACACAGTCTTTTAACATTGCTTTATGCATTTGGTGTAATTTTGTTAATAACAATGATACTTATTTACAAGTAATGCAATAACAGTATACATGCTTTTCAGTCTGTTACTCTTGGGCAATGGTAGAACTTTTATTTCTTTTTATTTTTCAATACGTTATCTTTACAAGGTATGCAATTAACAGAATATTGAAAATGTAAACTACTAACTTGCAGGACATTAGAGCATTCTCTAGTTTTTTAGATCTTTGCATGACAATATCATTGTTCATGACCAATTGCTTCAAATCTCTATGCATCTCACTTATAAGTGTTTCACTAGCATTCGTATCCATTTCTTCCATATGACCACGACAAAATTTTTGAAACTTATCAACTTCTTCATTATCAGGCTTCCATAAGTTGCCATTAATCATGTCACTTCTGCCATAAGTATTACTTGAACCATTGTCTTGTTACCTTGCACTAGTTGAGGTTGATTGACTCATTTTTAGGGATATTGAGCTTTTGTGCTGTGAAATTTGAAGTTCTGACTTGTTGTTCATGAACTGCTTCTGCTTCTGCTTCTGTGTTGTATTATTGATGAACTGCTTCTGTGTTTTTTTCCTGTTGTTGATGGATTGCTATGTTGGCTTGCATTAATCTGAGGTTGGTTTTCTTTCCTGCTGTTGATGAACTGCTGTGTTGGCTTGCACTAACTTGGGTTTGTTTTTTTTTTTTTTCTGCTTTTTGTGTGTTTCAATTTGAATAAGTTTTGTTTGCTGGACTGTCTTCATTTTATAGTGCCCAAGACAGGTTTGGATTGCTATAAACGGCTGCATTACAACAGCTACTACAACGTCTTGATTAATTTGAAAAAAATTTTAAGGGCAACAAAGTAATTTTCGACTTCAAATTGCCAGAGTTCGTAACATTATTAAATTGACTACAATGGCAGAATCGTCATTTAGACTCATATTGATTATTTAATTTTTATCCAAGTTTTGTCAAACTGCAGTTAAAGCTATTTAGGTAAAATTATTTTTTGTGGATGGAAATCTAACGAAATCTGATGTCACTTAACGGCAAAACTAGTGGAAGGAGTATCAATGATGAATTTAGAAAAAGTAAGGGGTATGCACTAATGAAAAGTGGCAAACAGTGAATATGGATGAAATTAAGCCAAAACCAAGGGGGGGTCTGTGTGATTAGTCCCCTAACTAAACTAAGGGGAGGGTTTAAAAAATGGATCCGTATAAAATAATTACTCTACCGGTACAAACAAGTCAAATAACTAAGAGAAAAGAGCATATTTGCTTCGGCTTCTTTAAGAAAAGCTTATTGAAATAGATTTATTTGAAATAGAGCTTCTAATAATAGATTTTTTATTAAAAAGTTATTGATTATTTGATCAGATAAATACAAAAACACTTATTATAATTAAATTACTAAAATAAAGTTTTGTTGTAAGGAAGGAATAAAGTAAAATATTTTAAATTAAATAGGGGTATTTTTAACATTTTAAAATTTTAAAAAAGCTCAAAAAGAGCTTTTCCCAAGAGCTTCAATTTTGAGCTTCTTCAAGTAGACGTAAAACAACTTTTTTAATCATCCACAAGCTCTTCTCATTTGAGAGTCAAACAACACAAATTTTTTTTAAAAAAAGCTCTTTTAGCGATTAGAGAAGATCAAATAAACGCGCTCTAAATCAATCTAAATCACGTGGCATTATTAGGCTAAAAATGAAAAAAAAATTAAAAATTTTAAATAAATAAAGTGAACCCGCATATCCAATAACTCATGTTACATCAGGTTAAAAGCATTTTAATTGTTTAATTAAATTGATTTATACTTCAAAATTATTCATAAAAATTTTAGAAATCATGACCTACGTTTGACAGGCAAACAAATCATGAAGGTCTATTTTGTTATCAAATACTATAGATTCATAAATTTCAAGTTGTTGAGTGTAAGAGATTCGTAGGAAAGAACTAAATTCATCAAATTGTCAAGTTATAGAACATCGGTTGATTATGATATTTAATTTTTTTTTAAAATTTTTTCTAGGATTTAAGTAATGACATTAAACAACCTAACTTATAACCAAAGATGGGAAGATACATGCAGTAAGAAAAAATGGGCTCATCTCCAAATCATACAAAGGCCAATTTCTTTAGATTCATAATGGTTCATAAGAGAGCTTAAGATGTAAACCCTTTTTTTATATGAGCTCTCATTAATATTTCTGAATGATTAAAATTTATTTTGAATTCCCTTTTCTTATTAAAACCTTTTTTTTTTTAAGTACGAATGACATTTTTTTTCCATTTGCTTTAGTTGTGGAGAAAATCCTGATTACAGTACGCAGGCGGTTAACTTTTTTCCAAACCAACAACATTGAGCCAATATACACAGTAGTAGTCAAATTCTACAACACATTACCCTTGATAGATAAGTCAAAAAATGCTAATTAAAATAATAGGATTACCTTGCAATACACCTGCATGCACATCAATTTTCTAAAGCTCGGGTGTTGATTGCAAGTTGCAACCATTCTCTTGTTCAAAATATTATAAGCTCTCAAAATTGTATATGCACCTTCATTCATATTAATTTCGCAATATTGTGTATTTAATTTCCTTGAATTGGATTGATTGTACACATTTATTTTGTAATCATAAACCTTAAAAACAAAGGTACCTTAACTCAATAAATTGTGGTCAAAATCATACAAGAAAAGACCATCAGACATGGGCAGCTAACAAAAGCCAGAGCTCAACCCATCCATACTAGCAACTACAGTAGTCGATGCCATCTTTCTCTAAGCTTTTGCAGCCAATTCATGGGGAATCTAGGCATTGTTTCTTCTTGAGATGTCTCTTCACTTTTCTCCGTGACATCATTTTGTGCATTATTGGGGTTTATACTAATTTCTAGGCCTTTAAGAACAGGCTCCTTTATAGGAGTCTCTGGCTTTACCTTTATCTTAACTGGTTTCCCAAGCTTTGATTTATCTTCCATTCGTGCGATTTCAAGAGCTTTTTCGCATACAGGAAAACCCTGATCATCCCACGACTCCAAAATCACACCAGAGCCTATGCATTTTCTTCCCTCGTAGAAGGCTGCAAACTGCCCAGCCGCTAGACCTTGATCGTCTACTGATAAGTGGACTACTGCAACGTCTTCATGACCGTCTTCACTGTGTTCTATCTTGAAACTGCAATCATAAAAACCAGGGCCATGTCTGACCTGAAAAGATTCAGGACATGTGAGATTTCATGCCTAGCAATAAATACTTGGGGACTAAAGCTTTGAAATCTCTAACATCTAAGGAGACTATCTATGGCTAATTAACCATAAGCAGCATTCTTTTTACCTTACACTGAAGCTGACTGATCTCCTCCGGAGGCAATCCACTTAACCATCTCAAAGAACCAACACGAAATAGACGCCTTTTTTTGTCAAATGAGAAATAATTTCTTGACACAAACACTACATTGTTCTTGACATACTTCTCAACAACATACCTACATAAAATTTACCATACAAACATTTAAGCAATGCCACTGAAGAAGAACCTAACTTAAAACTGGAAGTTATATTTTAATTCGAGATGATCTATGGCTGAAAAAACCAAGAAGATGCATCTCTAAGTATCCAAAGTTATTAGAAGTTCTGCAGAATATTCATCATGGCTGTTACTGGAGTACAGATAGAAATGCTGAAAAATGATTGTCAATGCAATATGAAACATACCAGGGTCCTCCAGGAAGACGAAGGCCTTGACGTTGACCAATAGTGTAGAACCAAAATCCACGATGTTTTCCAAGGAAATCTCCTGTCTCAGCTTCCAATATGATTCCTTCCAGCTCCCCAATATGTCTAGCAACAAATTCACTGAATTTTATCTATACAAAAGATTAATTACAGTAAGGAAGCTGC
This sequence comes from Boswellia sacra, assembly GCA_013180625.2. NCBI lineage: Eukaryota > Viridiplantae > Streptophyta > Magnoliopsida > Sapindales > Burseraceae > Boswellia > Boswellia sacra. The sequence continues at coordinate 704,229 of SNVD02013169.1, forward strand.
CACAAACTGAAAGCTCATACCAAAAATCATGCTTAAGAAACTATAATGAAACTTTAAGAAATTAAAAGGGAAGAAAAGATGTTCACGATAAAGATGGCCAAGGAAACTAATATTAGAATGAGAACTTGTTCATATATAACAAATGATGATCATCTAAACAACTTTCCTTTTGACTTTCCCCATGCATGAAGATTAGATATATTTACCATAAGAGTGATGAGGTTACAATAAAAATTAAGCCTAAAAACATAGAAAAGGGTGATGAGCGTGGATGCTCTAGATGACATTAATAGCATGTATTCAATTAAACAAGCATTGACAAATATTGACACAAACAGAGAAACTACCATCTGGTTTAGATGCTCTTATATGATATTTCTAAAAGAATCTTAGTGCTTGAATCACAAAACGTACCTTGCCAAGGAAGCATATGCCTTGTGAATCCTTTCTGTCTTTGTTGGGCAGATCAAATGTTGTAGCAAGTTTGCGAACTTCTTCCTGCACATCATTTGGATGGAGAATTTACAAAAATGAAAATTGAAAAAAGAAAGAACGAAAAGATGAGCGCAATAGTTTTACACAGTAACAATTAGCAACTGAAACCTAGGAAATCCAATGTGCCTATAAGGCGTGCCTAATAAAAAAATCTGCAATATTTTCTTACAGTTCAACCACAATTACCAGAAATTTCCTGAGTTCTTGAAAAATAGAACATGAATCAGATGAAAATTGTTTGAAATGATCATCCAGCAAAAGTTTGTATTCCATTGGAAGTATGTCTATCCAACCTTTGGTATGGAACCAAGCGGAAAAATAAGTCGCTTAAGCTGGGCTTGTGAGAGATGTGAAAGGAAGTAGGTTTGATCCTTGACCTACAAAATAAAAAGTTGTTAAAGTAAAGACAAAAGAAAAAAGAGCAGTATAGATAGGTCAAATTTCTTCCATTCCTAAAAGGATTAAAATCAACAAATCTTAAGCAGGTTAAACAACGACCATGCAGTACAAAAGCACACGAGAAATCTTGAAACTGTAATAAAATTCACTACGCAATTCTGCACATGGGAAGACTTGCAATCAAGCCACAATATCACAGGAAGGATATAAGTGTGAACAAACGAGTGGCCAAAATAGGTACCATGTCTTTTGATAGTTCTAAAACAGAAGGTTTATCCATTTGATCTGCAGATGAATGAACAACATTTGCATAATGCCCAGAAGCAACATAATCAAATTCCATACTGCTGATGGCATCCATGAATGCACCTGAAGAGTTATAACTGAAAAAAGTTAAAGAAGATGAAGAATAGAACACAAGATTCAGTTTATGCATCCTTCAAGTTTAGTCAACCACATACCAAATTTTATTCTTGTATTGCAGAGAACATCTGGGTTAGGGGTACGGCCACATCGATACTCTTCAATTATGTAGGAAACCTGAAAGCATGGACCACAAATTCTCATGACTAAATAGGCCAGAAATTATGGAGGATATTTATGCTTTTTGGTGATTAAAGAAGGCTAAACTCTTTGAAGCTGTCTCAATTCAGCCTTCTTTGGTTAGGCAAGAAAGAAATAATTGTTTTTTTTTTTTTTTAATAAGAAAGTAGAAAGTAATCATGCAAATTGTGGGATAAAGTTAGATTTTTTGCTTCTCTTTTGGCTTCAATTTCAAGACTCTTCTTTCTTCTTTTATACATCTTAGTTGGGAACGAGTCTTGGGTTAATTTGTAAAGTTTGTTCTCCTTGGGCTCAGGGAAGGGAAGATTACAAACAGTATAAAAGATTAATTAGTTGCAAGTTACATGATAAATAATTACGACGAGATGGACTCCTAATTGAATAACATGGAGAGGAAGTATTAATTAAACATAATTTGCAAAAGCTACACTGACAGGGGAAATACATACCACATTTTTCCAGTATTCATCTGTCAAATGCACAACTTCTAGTGGTATATCAACCTGAAAACCAAAGTCACTTTAAAATCACTAGTAAAAGTGTCTCTTTTGCACAACTATAAGAAATCAAAACAAGTGCCAATCATAAAAAAGAACATGATCCTTTCATGGAAATCATGGCAGTCTAACCTATTTAGGCATGCAATATTGGAAAACAAAGAGCAACTGAAAATAAAGAAGCTCTAGGATAAATGAAAGATTAAATGCAAATCATTTCCCCTAATAAATCGTTTTTCGGTTACTTATATTTCAAAGCAACTCAATCTTCACAACTTATTATTATAAGGATAGTTCCAAATGAGAGAAGTAACCTGCTCACAAACAGCTCTTGCATACTTCAAATCTTCCTCCCACGGGCATGCTGACCAAAAGTTCTCAAAGTCTTCCTACACCAAACCACAAATCAGAACCAGCTTATCCTAATGTCTAACAGACCAAAAGGACTAAAAGATAGGCCTATCTCATTTGAATATATAATTTGCAAATATCACATGTCCCTTTATTGTTAGTAAGGGAGTGTCGATGAAAGAAAATCAAAACAAAAGTTATAAACATAAAATACGAAAATGGTTCAACATTCTTCACTTTCAAATTTTATTCGGTTCCAAGGCAGCCTACCAGAGTCCATAGCATTAGAAAACAAAAGTTTTGTATTAATGAAAAAAGCATAATCTTTTTTAATTTGATCAAACAGACAATTGCGACACATGGAATAACAGGATGCTACCCCAAATACACTACAGGTTCTTTTTATCTTTTTTCACCCCATTCAAAACAAGGTTCATCAATGTAACACATTTTTCACATATATTACAGTAAGTGCCAGTGCCACACAGAAATTCAAAATAAGATTCATTTTATTTACTTGGACATGGAAGAATCAGAACTTGTAAACCCCTAAGAAATTCAAACAATTGCCATGAATAATTTAAACAAAACCATACGGGAGCTTAAATAAACCATTTGCTTCTTAGCATTAGTTGTTTTTGCCAAAATAAAAATCACCAAAAACTATGACTCATCCATGATTTTAACCTTTATATTAGTTCTAAAAATATCACAAATTCTCACTTGCACCAAATTCCTATCACCATATCTTCCCATTGCAGCTTCAAAACACATGATAAAAGAAACTTAAAAGGAAAAAAAGCATACTTGAAACCAAATTTTGAGGTAAAAGGCAGTGCAGGAGTGGCCAGCAGCGTGGAGCAGCCTAAGAGCAACGCTGCTATCAACACCTCCACTGACAAGAACAGCAACTTTGAGGCCCTTCCGATGGGGCATACAGCAAGAAAGGTGGTGGGGTTGGAGATAGAAAGCAGAATTACATTCGAAGGAGGAAGAGAGTTGGGGTGCAACTGCAGAGGTTGAAAGAGAGCAAGCAATGGGCTTGAGAAAGAGCGTTGGAGCTTGGGAGTGAAAAAGGGTTGAGGGTTTTGGAGAAAAGAGAGAAAGGAAGGGTTTGAGGTGAGAGAGAGGGAGAGAGGACGCGGCCATGGACACTGGTTGGAGTCTTAGCATCGGGGAGTTGTTTTTGCAACCAGGATAAGAGAAGACGAAACCGGACCAAACTGAAATAAACTCAAGTGCTTTGGTTAAACCTCATAGTCATAGCTTGATATATCCAAAATCAAATATGTTTTTTATTTTAGAAATTTATTATAATATTCTCCTTTTTTTTTTTTGAAAAGAATGTTGATTATTTTTTATCGGTCACAATATTGATTTTTTTAATTTTTAATAAATTATAATTAATTTATGTTATTTTTCATATCTTGAATTAAATCTAAGTTAATAGAAAAGAAAATTATTTGACATAGACTTATCGTATCAATATATTAAGATGGTATACATAATTACTTATATTTTACCATGTGTTGAAAGCGTTTAAAATTACAATTTTAATCTTTGTATTTTCTCAATTCATCTACCAGTTTCTAATAAAAAATTGGGATGTATTCGTTTTGTAATTTTATATTTTTTTAATTAAATTTAAGAATACTTATTGATTTTAAATTATTTTAAATTTAAAAAATGATATATGGTTGATATTAAATATAAAATATATTTGAAAAATGTGTAACAAATAAAACAAAATTTAGATTTAAAAACGAACACCCTTGGCTTACTCCTTTTTTCATTTTCCCTTCACTCATGGGCTTGGTGAACGATTCCTGCATCAGCCTTTCTTAGTTAATTAACCCATCGAATTCAAATTAAATATGTATTTGTGTAATTAGCTTGGTTTATTTATTTAGTTAATATGATTTTGTTTTTTGATTGATATATTTAAATCTAAATCCTACCATGTACACCCATAATTTGTGTTTCCTCCCGTGAAGTTAATGTGATTGGATTCCAAAACTTAGAAGCAAAATACATGAAAGATGCAACTTAATTTAACAAGTGCGTGACTGGTAAAATTTAACTTAATATAACAATAAGCAGATTTTACGGCTATGAATTCAAGGGATTAAATTTCTATCTTTGCATAACAGCAAAATATAAAAGCACGGATGAAATTATCGTTTTACAAAACTTTAGGGGAAACATTATTTATCTTTATTTGGAGGACAATAGAAAATTCAGAATATGAGGGATATAAAGGGAATATAAAACTTAAGGGGGTTAAATGATAATATCCTTAACAGAAAAAAAGGGTTTAAGTTAACCCCTCGCAGCTTCTTCTCTTCATCTCATTTTCTTCTCTTGCCTTGCCGCCACAGCACCTGGTAAGCCCTAACGCTTATTTATATATCTCTAAAGGCGGCACCTTTGTAACTTGTCGTCTCTATTCACTTACTGCTTCTCTGTATTCACTTCATTCTAATAGTTTCCTGTTCTGGGTATGTTGAGATTTGAGTTAATCTTTGTTCAATTTGGTGAAACTTTATTTGTAGAAGCATATTTGTTCTTGTTTTTGCTCATGTCTGTTGATGGAAAGCTACCATTTTAAGTCGATTTTGAGGTTTTTGCTTTCTGGGTTTTTGATATTATAACTTCTAGCACGCTGCTTCGCGCTTAGTTTGTTGGGTTTTATAGATAGAGATCTGTGTGTTGCTTTTACGGACTTGTATTCCTGGTCCTAATGGAGAGAGGATGATCTGGATTGTTTTAGTGTTGTCTCATGTGTGATGGAGGAAAAGAAAACTTAGTCGTACATGGTTGGCTCGAGGAATTTGATTTTATGATGAGAAAACTTTAGGTTTTCAAAGATTAATTTTTTTTTTCCTCTTTGTTTGATGATTGATGATTTGTGTCTAACTGTGAAGTGCATGGCAACTTGATAGTTTTTTCGAACATGTCTTGTTTATCTTAATATCTGAATAATATGATCTTTTTGTAGTAGTATTTTGTGTTGCTAAGTTTTATAATGTCGTTATTAGTGGGGAGTAGGTTTTGGATATCATGTAATGAATAAATTTTGATTCTTTTTCCAGAGATCATATGTTATGATGCTTCATGTTTGGCAACAAATTATGCTTTTATTTTTCTATGTCATGAATAAATTTTGATTTGTAGAAATGATTAGATGTTTTAAATTTTAACTCCATATTTCTTTACAGGCAAGTACTTGAAAGATGGTGCAATATAATTTCAAGAAGATTACTGTGGTACCCAATGGAAAGGATTTCATTGACATCATTCTATCCCGTACCCAGCGGCAAACACCAACTGTTGTTCACAAGGGATATTCCATTTCGCGGCTTCGCCAATTCTACATGCGTAAGGTAAAATATACCCAACAGAATTATCATGAGAAGCTTTCTACAATAATAGACGAGTTTCCTCGTCTAGATGATATCCACCCTTTCTATGGAGACCTTCTGCATGTGCTATATAATAAAGATCATTACAAGCTTGCCCTTGGCCAAATAAACACAGCAAGAAATCTTATCAGCAAGATAGCGAAAGACTATGTGAAGTTGTTGAAGTATGGTGACTCTCTATATCGTTGCAAGTGTCTGAAAGTTGCTGCACTTGGCCGAATGTGTACCGTGATAAAGAGGATTAGCCCTAGTTTGGCTTATTTAGAACAAATCAGACAGCACATGGCTAGGCTACCTTCAATTGACCCAAATACTCGGACAATATTGATTTGTGGTTACCCTAATGTTGGAAAGAGCTCATTTATGAACAAGATCACTAGGGCTGATGTAGATGTCCAGCCTTATGCTTTTACCACAAAGTCACTGTTTGTTGGTCATACAGATTATAAATACCTGAGGTATCAAGTGATTGATACCCCGGGAATTCTGGACCGGCCATTTGAAGATCGTAATATAATTGAGATGTGCAGTATAACAGCTCTGGCGCATCTGCGAGCTGCAGTATTGTTCTTCTTGGACATCTCAGGGTCTTGTGGATACAGCATTGCCCAACAGGCAGCTCTTTTTCACAGCATTAAGTCTCTGTTTATGAACAAACCCTTGGTTATTGTCTGCAACAAGACTGATTTGCAGCCATTGGACACGATTTCTGAAGAAGATAAAAAATTGGTCATGGAGATGAAGGCAGAAGCCTTGAAGACTGTGATGGCTCAGGGAGGAGAGCCTGACAATGATGAGGGAGTGCTATTAACTATGAGCACTTTGACTGAGGAGGGAGTAAGTGCTGTGAAGAATGCAGCTTGTGAGAGGTTATTAAATCAAAGGGTGGAAGTGAAGATGAAAACCAAAAAGATAAATGACTGCATGAACAGGTTTCATGTTGCAATGCCTAAGCCACGTGACCAGAAGGAAAGGCCACCTTGTATACCTCAGGCAGTCTTGGAAGCAAGAGCCAAGCAAGCAGCTGAGAAGGAAAAGAGGAAAACGGAGAAGGATTTGGAGAATGAGAATGGTGGTGCTGGTGTATATTCTGCTAATCTGAGGAAGAATTATATCTTGTCCAATGACGAATGGAAAGAGGATATAATGCCTGAAATTCTTGATGGTCACAATGTGTATGACTTTGTTGACCCTGATATCTTATTAAGGCTTGAAGAATTGGAGCAGGAAGAAGGTATTAGGGAGGCAGAAGAGGAAGGTGATGATTTTGAAATGGATGGTGAGGAACTGACCCCAGAAGAGAAAGAAGCATTGGCTGAGATTAGAAAAAAGAAAAGTTTGCTTGTCCAACAGCATAGGATCAAAAAAAGCACTGCAGAGAGTCGGCCCACTGTACCAAGAAAATTTGACAAGGACAAGCAGTTCACAACACAGAGAATGGGCAGGCAGCTATCTGCTTTGGGACTTGATCCTTCTAAGGCAATAGATCGTGCCCGCAGCAGGTCTAGGGGCCGTAAAAGGGAGAGGTCAGTTGGCAGGGTAGATGGTGATGCTATGGATATGGATGTAGACCAACCAACCAAGAAGCTGAGAATGAGGTCTAAATCTCGGGCAAGGTCAAGGTCAACTTCACGACCTCCTAGTGAAGTTGTCCCAGGAGAGGGTTTCAAGGATTCTGCTCAAAAGGTCAAGGCGATTAAACTTTCCAAGAAATCTGTTAAAAACAGGAACAAGGATGCTCGTCGTGGAGAGGCTGATAGAGTTATTCCTACATTGAAACCAAAGCATTTGTTCTCTGGAAAACGGTCCATTGGGAAAACACAAAGACGCTGAAGTGTTCACAGCATACAACATCCATAGTGTTCTTTGGTAAGTTTTTCCTGATTTATTTTTGATTTCATATGCCCATTGTAAGTAGCCCTGGTTTCAATGTGTTTGTTGCTTATGTAAATGATGATAAATTTGGTCCTTAGATTTTGCACTTGCCACTTGGTAGTTTCTTCAGTGGGTCAATGTCCGTGATGGGGCATGTTGGCCTTTTTTTTCTTTATTTTTCTTCAGTAGACTACCATTTGGCCATTAATTGAAATTATTATATATGAATAAGTCTGAGAGGTGCTGTCATATCTCACTCTGCGAAATTTCTTTATGCTTGCTCAGATTCAATCTTTGTAAACGTTTTATATACCTCTTCTTTTCTGATATTCATTTCTCAGGGGGTTACATATGTTGATTTGCTTTGGTTGGTTGTTATATGTCCATTGCTGTTATACCTTTCTTCAGGAACTTCTATTATCATTTGTTGATCAGCAAATCATCCTCCTTGCTTTTATCGACAAATTCATTTTTCTAATTTTTGTTATGTCTTGCTTCTCAGGTTACATCTTGCAATCTGTCAGCAGCAATATGGTTTTGCTTCATGCAAGTTAGTGCGGTTTATGTCCTGCAGGGGTGCACATAACGTTGTGACAATTCTTGCTCGAGTTTTGACTGCTAAGGAATTTTCTTTTCCCCTGTTCTAAAAATACTTTTGTTAGGCAATTTTGTATCTGGGATATTCTCAAGTTGTGATGTTGACTGAGGTTGTATCACCGCTTTCTTCAATGTAATTTGGTTGAGTGTTCTGCTTGTTCATTCGAGATCAAGATCGTCGAATGTTATTTCACATGATATACAACTCATTGTTTTTTTATTTATTTATTTTAGTCGATGTAGCAGTGAGTATTATATTGTGTTGTGTAGCTGCCCAGGAAGAGGAGCTTAATCAATAATCATTTTACAAAATGGATATTTTATAAAACTGCTGGTGTGTAACTTGAGAGTGTATTATGGAGGATGTGTTTTATAACATCATTAATACCGCTATTCGATAAAATGTTATTTACATTTGTTTTGAAAATTATCAATCATGGAAGTGATTATTGTATATTTAAAGAATGGGATTGACGTATCATATCTGTTTCATGGAAGGCTTTCTAGCTTATAATGTTTTAGTTCGTGGAAGGCTTTTTAGCTTTATAATGTTTTACAACTCAATCATTTTCTTTACAGATTGATGGATACACCTCAATCCAGCTACAGCCTGCCTCCTTCTTCAACCCCATGAGCCTCATCTTATCACGTACCTTGCTAGCATCTTCCCATCTATTAGCAGTGGCATAAGTGTTTGACAACAATGCAAAAGTACCCACAGTCACTCCTCTGCTGTTGAGAAGCTCTTTCCTGATCCGTTCACATATCTTGTCATTTCCATGAATTCTACAAGCTTTCAGTAAAACTCCCCAAATTGACACATCAGCTTGTATAGGCGTTTCTCTAATGAAAGCCTCTGCTTCCTCTAAGAGTCCAGCTCGGCCATACATATCAACCATGCAAGCATAATGCTGCATTCGCGGCACAATCTCATAAACTTTGCTCATAGCTTTAAACACCGTCAATCCTTGACTGACCAGGCCTCCATTACTACAGGCAGATAACAATCCAATGAAGGTTATATCATCAGGAGGAACCCCATTCACAAACATTAAAGAGAACAGCTGCAAAGCTTGCTTGGCATATCCATTCATGGCCAAGCCGCTAATGAGAGTACTCCATGAGATATAATCCTTGCATGAAAGCATATTAAAGACTTGAACCGCCATACCCACATCACCACATTTAACATACATGTTGATAATAGCATTACCAACAAGATTGCTCACCAGAAGGTCACCTCGGCTAACGATGTATGAATGCACATACTCACCCAAACTCAATGCACTAATGGATGAACATGCTGACAATACATTGACGAGAGTGGCCTCATTAGGCTCAGCTTCCTTTTTTTGCAACATTTCTTGGAAAACTCTCACTGCTTCTTCACAATACCCTCTTTGTCCATAACCACCAATCATTATAGTCCAAGAAACTACATCTCTCTTGGGCATATTAACAAACAGGTATCTCGCACTGACTAGTGACCCACACCTTACATAGAATTCTAGCGTTGCATTGTCCAAAATAATGTTACTTTCATGCAAATTCCTCAACCTATATCCATGAATAGCTTTCCCAAACTTTAAACATCCTAAACTAGAACAAGCAGATAGAACACTAACAAGTGTAGTACAATTAGGCTTTACATTCATAGCACAAAACATATCAATTGCTTCTCTATGAAAACCAGACTTAGAAAGCCCTGAAATGATAGTAGTCCATGAAACAACATCTGGGTATTGCATACAATAAAAAATTTGATGGGCTGAGAAAATCTCATTTATATTAACATAAAAGTGAAGCAACGCATTTTGGATGAAAATATCATGCAAATGCCCAAATTTTATGACACTCGCATGGATTTCAAGGCCTTTTGGGTGTGCATTGGCCAAGGAACATGCCTTTAGAGCATAAGTGAATGTGTAGTGGTTATATGCAGACGGGTAGTGGAGCATTTGGTTGTAGAGGAGAAAGGCATTTAGATTTAGTGGGGTGGATGAATGCGTTAGGAGTTTTAGTAATGGGTTTAAGATTTGGGGTTGTGGAGATTTGATGATTAGTGCTTGGATTTGGCTTAGTTTTTTGATGATCAAGGTAGATTTTGAAGGCTCTAGTGGCATGTATTTCGAAACTTTTTTCTATTCTAAATGCTAATCAATGATGCCCTCCTCGTAAGATAAAATGCATATATGGGTTATATAGTTTTGTTAGTTTAGCCAACCCCCGGGTTATAGAGACACCCATGATCCCCTCAATATTTCGAAAAATTATCACAAAACCCGCTTCCATCTCTTTGATCAATTGCTTAAAAACTAACCGTATAGGAGGATCAATGATGATTTTTACTGTTAAAATTATTGAAGCTTCACTAATGATAGGGAATTCGATAACGGTTTTCAAAATATTAAACGTGTCGAAGTTTTAACTATAACCTGAGGGGTTAGCTGCAATTATTGAGTTTTATATGTAGTTGTACATAGATGTTAACGTTAAATGATGGTATTACATTCACCCTGCATCAAATTTAGGAAGAGTAAGTAAATAGAAATTTCAAGAATAATTTGTAACAAGTATACAAATTAGTAGGACATATCTATCTCAATATATAACTAAATTAACCTCAAATGATTGGGGATTATAGTCAATGCAATTTCAATTCTCTTCGGGGCCGTTTGATACGGGGGTTTAGTTTTATGGGAATGGGGTTCACAATTCTGAGAAAGTGAAGTATGGGAATCTAATTCCTAGAAAAGAAACATTACTGTGTTTAGTTACCCATATGAATCTTGTTATTCATTCCTGTAGGGATCAGATTATTATATTTGGTTGTATGGAGGAATGTGCTAATTTTATTCAATAGGTGAGTAATACTGTATAATGAATTTTTCAATATCTCATAAATACTTATGCTATTTTTAATGAAATTAATAATTTTGAATATTTTTAAATATATATATTATCAAAATAAAAATAAAAATATTTAATTTAATTTAATTTAAATTGAGTTTACATATAAATTTAGTTTTTATATATCATATTATTTATTTACATTTATTTATTTATAAATAAATAAAATATAAATTTTATATAATTTAATTGTATTTAATTTACACATAAATTTAATTTTTTTAATATTATATTTTTAATATTTTTTAATTTAAATTTATTTATAAATAAATATATAAATCTATATGAATATTTATTAATTTATAGTATGTATATTATATTTATATAAATATATCTATCTTAAATATTTATATTGTATTATTTTATTATTTATATAATTTAATTTAAAGTTAATTTATATATATTATTTTTTACATATTATTTTTAAATTTTTAAATTTAAATTTATTTATAAATAAATATATTTATTTACATATTTATTAATATATATATTATATATTATATATAAATATATTTATATTATATTAAAAATAAAATTATTTAATTTAATTTAATTTAAATTTAGTTTTTGTATATCATATTATTTATTTACATTTATTTATTTATAAATAAAATACAAAATTTATATAATTTAATTGTATTTAGTTTACATATAAATTTAATTTTTTATATATTATATTTTAAATATTTTTTAATTTAAATTTATTTATAAATAAATATATTTATTTACATATTTATTAATTTATATATATTATATATTATATATAAATATATATATTATATTAAAAATAAAATTATTTAATTTAATTTAATTTAAATTTAGTTTTTATATATCATATTATTTATTTACATTTATTTATTTATAAATAAAATATATAATTTATATAATTTAATTGTATTTAGTTTAGATATAAATTTAATTTTTTATATATTATATTTTATATATTTTTTAATTTAAATTTATTTATAAATAAATATATAAATTTATATGGATATTTATTAATTTATATTATGTATATTATATTTATATAAATATATATATCTTAAATATTTATATTGTATTATTTTATTATTTATATAATTTAATTAAATTTAATTTATATACATTATTTTTTACATATTATATTTTTATTTATTAAATTTAATTTTTAAATTTAAGTTTATTTATAAATAAATATATTTATTTACATATTTATTAATTTATACATAATATATTTATATTAATTGATTTATATTATATTATATTATTTAATAATTTAATAAATAATTTTTTTATTTATATATATTTATATAAGTTTATTTATTATATGTATATCAGTTTATATAAATTTATCTATAATTTAGTAGTCTTTTTTAAAATTGCTATAAACATATATATTAAATACATAAATTTATATAAGGGTGGGTTTAGGATTCCTAGGAATATGAAACTCAAGAGTTGAAAGGGTTTCACATTACCCTAATAGAGGGGCATTTGAAATCCATGGAAAAGCTTAATTTCAAGGCTTAAAATGGTAAATAAACCAATCAAATAAGGGTTAGGCATCAGATTCCTATTTTCATGCTCAGAAACCTCCATACCAAACGGCTCTTTATAGATGATAAGAACTTATTTCATAGATGGTATTGATTATCATAATGAAAATAGTTCTGGCTAGCTAGTAGTAGTAGCTATTTCTGTATAACTGCTAGATTCATGAATGATTTCACGGTGGACCGTATGTTTACATAATATAGGCCTCAAGTGTCTTACATGCCAACAAACATGACTAGACTTGTAGATACGAGATTCTTGGGATGCCTCATAAGAACTACGAAGCTTCGAAGCGTGCACGTTTCATTTCAAGCTGTTTCTATCTAGACAGTTGTTTATGATAGGCCTGTATATAGTGATATTTTTTTATCATATATATAATTAATAACATTTAATAATAAATATCCATAAAATGTTAAATGTTATTGAATATTATTGTAAATTGTATGTTATCTAAGCTTATAGATATTGGTTTAATTTTAGTATTCATGTGTAAATGACGTGTAAGAGTCTATACGTGAACTAAACCTCACATACCTTAACGAGTCTTATAAGTGGGCTAAATAACACTTTTTAATTAGTTTATTTAAATAACACAGAGGCGATTCAAGTCTGCAACCGTTTGATCACAACGACTCTGATAATATATATGTTAAGTTTATCACTTTTTTAAAAGCTTAAACTTGTATTTGTGGGTTTAACTTTAGTAGTTTTATCCTCTAATAGTATGCAAATTACTCTTTATGTAGGGAAGACCTTAGGTTTATAAGTAGGATGGATCACTCAGCTTAATCTTAATGAGATTTCTCTAACAAGTGAAGATATATATATATATATATATGAGATGAATCACTTTATTTGATGGGTTAACTTATGGACCATAATTTAAGTCCTCAAACGTTGGGATAATTCCTTGTTTTATATATTATTGAAATAAACAAAAAAAAAAGATTCCGATGAGTATCATATTCCCAAATAATGTAGCCAATCCTTGAAGTAACTAATGATAATTGGCTTGTCATAATACTGACTTATATTGTTTTCATATTCAAGATGCTACTAATTATACCCTGAAACTAAAAGCGATAGCTATATATAGCAATAGCTTGTTTGCATGCATGGGAGACAAAGACAGATTTGGGTTTCTGCAGACAGCCCTCTCAATTCCTATTTGGAAAAAAGATATGTTTTTCTTGTTTTTGAAAATAATGAAAGCATATTGTTAATTGTTAATTACTGTCTCTCTAGCATTTAATGAAATTAAAACCTACACCAAGCTAGGTTTCTTTTACATATACTACTAGACTTACTACATATTAATTAATAACGAAATATATATTTATTGATTTTTATAGAATTACTATAGATTATAAGTTTGCTTTAGTGAAGTAGAACACTTTTCCAAGGTTGGGCCAGTTATTTGATGATCAAACTGAAGGCATGCATGCTTGCTTGCTTATAACTAGAGTAATCTTTACTGGTAGAGACAAATTTTCGGCAAACGAAACAGTAAAGAGAAAGCATTGAGAAAGTTGAGACCATGGAGTACTTTCTTCATTTGGGGTTCTTTAAATATTTATATGATATATATGCACGTATAAAATAATAAAATAAGGACGTGAAATAATTATATAAAAATGTGCATGGTTTATATCTGAAGCCACCATAAGAAAATTGCAAATACTTGACGGTGAGAACCATAAAAACACTTCTGGTTGTTGAGTTATTTACAAGGTTTCTACTCCAAGATTTTGAGGAAGTATCGATTACACCCAATGGTTTTTAAAACTATGAAGAGACTTCCCTCAAAGCTTAACTAGCCTAGTGAAATTCCCAACATGTCCTCTATATAAATCTCAATAACCCCACCTAAGATTTTAAACAGTATCATATGCGAACCTAAATTTTACAAAATAATAATCAAGACCTGAGTTGAGGGAAGGTAATTAGGCAACTGAAATTTACCCATTGTTTAAAATCTGCTCCCATGATCACAAGCTCTCTAAACCATCCATTCTGCCGGCAGCTAGAATATATCTAATTATCTATGTAGATAATGGAGAGAGTAATAAATGTTTAGTTAAGTATATCCACATGGGGGATTTCTTGGCTTGGTTCTTCTCAAAAAGTTTGGTTGCAGTACTTGATTAATTACTGTAATCATGAGATTACTTGAAGTCAATATAATATATGATGTGCATTAACGAAATGATAAAAGCATATGGGTGATGCGACCCATGAACATTAATTTATTTTAATTTGATCTTTTTGAAGATTCACACCCCACATTCAATAAATTCTAATTTGCCGCATAAAGTTCAAAGAGTTCTATGTAAAGTAATTATTTGATTGTGGAATCTCTTTGATCTATCCCCCTTCCCACTTGAGGCTTTTGTCAGATTGTTAATTTTAGTTAACTTCCAATTTTCAAGAGTTTTTAGATTTAAAATTAAATTTTTATTGTCTAGACGCATGAAATTAATTAGCACTTTGACATAATAAAAGTGAGATATGATCATGGTTTCTTAATTTTGGAAGATTTCATACAATATCATACTATATCATGACATAATATTATATTATTAGATAGATCTACAAATCTCTCTTAAGGATTATTGAAATCTCACACGATCATTATATATTTTTGAAAATATTTGTAAAGCTCTCGTATGATCAATCAACTTTGGTAAAGGAAATGATAGAAAAATAAAATGGTGAATCAATTAATTAAAGAATTAACACAATATATACTGTGACAACAAAAGAGAGGTTAATAAAATTTTCAAAACCATATATGCAATTATATAAGATTTAGGTAAATATTGAAGAAGGTTTATGATGAGATTTACTCTATATTATTGTTAGATCTCATCGCGAGACTTCAATAAAACCCTCTGAAAAATAAATAATAATGAGTTATAGATCTAATAAAAATAAATAATATTATTATATTATGTCGGAGTGTGGTGGTTACATTTTTAATTGGTCGAAAAATAAAAAACGAGTTACAAATCTAATAAAAGTAAATAATAATATTATATTGTGTCGGAGCGTGGTGGTTACATTTTTCATTGGTCCCTCAAATGTAGACTTAAAATTCATCATATTGATTACTCTTTAACCTTTTTAGAACTGTTTTAATCTTTTAGACCTTGCTTTTTAACTTTTTTGGATCCAAAGAAGAAATGGTAATTAAAACTAAAGAAAAAGAGCAATGATAGAAAGCATATCATATATTTTGCATATTTTCCATTACTATTAACGACCCACACACATATATTTCTCTCTGCTTGTTGATCCCACAACAAGAATATCCTTATCTCGGGGTCTACTTCCATCCAAGAAAGACCCTAGAAAGCCATTTCAATTGGTCAGTCAAGACCATTGTGATGTGTGCATGTTCTGCATTATTCATACAAAACCAATTATATTGTGGCCACCAGTTGATGTTGCTTTTATGCTTTACCAATCCCTAGTTAAAATGTGTCATTCTGGGCTGCCCCATCACCACTTGAAATGCTTTAGTTTTGGGCTGGCAGATAAGAATGAATGATACTCATAATCAGTCATGAATCATGAACATAATGATCAATTGATCGATAAGTTGTTTCTGCAATCTAGAAGAAAAAATTAAAAAAGTTTCTACTCTACCATTGACTTGATGCCACGTTTGCTCCTGCACTGCATATAAATAATATTTTCACGAATCATCTGAAGCCATCAGGATATGTCCTCTTTATATCGTTACTAGAAGCTACTGATTTTAAAGAATGTGTTTCAATTTGTTTCTTGCTTTTCGAAAATATCTACAATTAAAAATAAAGGGATAAATCTCATATAGATTCCCCCGTGTTCCTAAACTCTTACATAATCATTCATAGTATTTTAAAATTTTTTACAAATCTCTTTTGATGTAAACCAATTTCCTCTAATCATCAAAATGTAGGAAAAATTGAGAAAATGACTTAAAATATGGGACTTTTTTGAAAAACAGTTATCTTTTTAAAATTTGTATACTATGATCATGTTCGACGTTCAATAACATTCAACAAGTGTGTTAGACAGCATCTGACAGTGACTGACAGTTGCATCCTATAATATATCATAGTCTCTGATACTCGATAGTTAGTGCTCGACACTTGAAGAAGTCAAATTTTTAAGGACATGGCCATTTTTATAATCTATACTTAAATTTGAGGTATTTTTTAAATTTTTCTTAAAATGTAAAATAATAACGAAATATATCAAAAATTATTTTAGTAAACTAATGACAGTAGATATTTGTGAAATATTTATGTTAAGAAGTGGTTACGCGAGATTTTGATAAATCTCGAAGGTAGTCTAAAAATTTATCCAAAATCAATTACCCACAAAACTATTATTACCTGAAAATAAACCGAAGGCAAAAACTCATCGGTACTTTAATAATTATAAGATTATCAACAAAATATATATACTTTTGTTGAATTAATTTTAACTATCTTAATGATAGACGGAAGTTTTATATAAATTATATAAAAAGGTTACACTAGCTACTTAGAGGTCAACTTTTATCTTTTGCATATTAAGTTAAGGGTACATATAAAGTATCTAAATTAATTCAGCCTAACTTTGAGTACTAGCTTGCATGCATCTATACCTTCTAGCTAGCTAGCAAAGTGTGGTTATTTTAAGATCACTTTCATGACTAACAGAATATTCTAAGAAGTTTCTTTAGCTATAGTTTTCAAGTTTCAAGATTGATAATAAGTTCTATTTATAATCAGAGATAAGCCCTCTTCATACTCAAAATGAATCTCCTTAGACATATAGAAAAAAAAATACTATATAGTACTTAAGAATATTCCATATAACCAACTTTAGAGATTGTTGGCACCAATACTCCCTCCATAGTTAGAATAATATTTGGAAAACAAAAATATTGCTCTAATATGTTTCATTAGACTTTTATATAGATAGATGATATGTTGCCATCTGATCTCTTCTTTTGTTACCTCTTATGCATGTGACAAAAAATATATGTTTTATTAATAAAGTTAAATTGATTTTAAATTTCCGAAGGGTACATGATGGATGGAGTCTCTTCTACTTTTCCCTTTTTCTCAAATCTATTAAAGCTATTCGAATAGAACGTGCTTAAGTACTTTAAATTTAATTTGGACTTGCAATCACCAATAAAAATTCCAAGAAATTAAACTTGATGATTTGGGTTGATGGTTTTGTGCCATGTGTGCTACCCTCAAATTATTTCTTCATTATCTTACCATCTATCTTCACTTACACGTGTGGATGATCAATAGAAGCGAGATGTATATAATAGTGTAGCCAATAGAGTAGTATTAATAATAAAAGATTATGTGAAGTGGAAGCAAAAATCTTGGCTTGGTTACTGAACAAGCTTTCATATGCATTCTTATGGGATAACTCCTCGCCTCCTCTATTCTTGATGAAAAAATCAACCATCTCCCCGATACTTTCAAAAATATCATAAATCTCATATACATTTAGTATAATCTATTTATTTGAACAATCAGTTATTTATATCATAGTAAAAAATAATAAATCCCTCGTTTATGATATGATTGAACCATTTTATCCTCTCAAGATATAAACATTTTACCATTTAGCCAAATATAAATATTATACCTTAGATGCGTCAAATTTTAATATTTATGAAGGAAAAATAGTATTTTGCGTTTCATATTTATTATTTAGAATTACGATATTAACCTTTGTATAGTTATTTTGAGTCCTTTTAACCAATTATTTCACTACCGACGGGGGAGATGAATGATGTTTTAAGAATCATAGGGGAAGTGATTGATGCTTTAGCAAAGATCGGAGGAGGTGGGGGAGGTTATCCCATCCTAGGTAATATTTGTATTCTTTCATTGAAGCACTCCCTATACGATACATGTATTTGATGATTACCTTGTGAGTGAAGAAAAATTTCATAGATAAAGACAAGATGTATCATGGAGTCAAAGACAAGACGATCATCTCTCTCTCTCTCTCTCTCTCTCTCTCCGTGAGGTCCCTCTCCAAACCGTTTTCTACTCAGACCCATCAACTAACTTCTCTCTCTCTCTCTCTGTTTTTCCTATATTCTAAGCAAACCCTACAACCATCTCCATCATCATGATCTCATTTCCACTTCATGAAGCCTCCTCTCTCTCTCTCTCTGTGCGCAGAGACTGACCAGTCATTCTCTTCTATAAAGTCTTCACTGATCCACATCACACCAGTTGGGTTCAAAATCTCTACTACCCTTCAACACCTGTCTACCTATTCTTCTGTACCTGGCTAGCTAAACCAACCAACAATGAGAAAGCCTGCAGAGCCTTGTCCGGCAGGGAGCAACAGCAGCAGCAGCAATAAGCTCAGGAAGGGCTTGTGGTCTCCAGAGGAAGATGATAAGCTCATGAGCTACATGCTCAACAATGGCCAAGGCTGTTGGAGCGATGTAGCCAGAAATGCTGGCTTGCAGAGGTGTGGAAAGAGCTGCAGACTCCGTTGGATCAATTACTTGAGGCCTGACCTCAAGCGTGGCGCTTTTTCGCCCCAAGAAGAAGAGCTCATCATCCACTTACATTCCCTTCTTGGCAACAGGTTACTTCTTCATCATCCCCTCCTTAATTTCTCGGTAAACAAATTACTACACGAAAAAAGTCTCTATAACGGTTTATACTATAAGTGGTATTCTCGTTATATATATATATATATATATATATAATTTGAGATGCGAACTTGAGATATTTTCTTAAAACATGATGATGTTGGTGAAGTAAGAATTTTTATTTCCTTAGGTGGTTGAATATTGTTGTTAGTATTGAATAATTATCAATATATGCATAGACATAGAAAAATTAGAACACATGCACTTGGATCAATTATTGCTAATGGGAAAATGGTCTAAGTTGTTAATCAATAAGGTGAAACACTTTCTACCCATCTTTTCACAAATTGTATGCCTCTAGAACTTGATGTTGAGTAAGTAATTGGAGTACTAGTATATAATTAATTAAAGGATCAATAAAGTAAGACCAAATATTTTTGTTGTTTTCCCTTTTTGATATGCACCACACATGCATAGATTCTTGTTTTACAAACAAATACTAATTAATTGTATATATTAATACTATCAATTATTGTAGTAAGCATGCGGTTATAATAAAAACTTCTACCATTAAAAAAAAGATCAAAATGGATATCATGATCCAATAAAATCATAGTATATATTATATTATTATTCACTGCAATTAAATATACTGTTTGAAGTTAGTTGTTTATCAATAGGATAGATAACAGGGTATCTAGATAAGATTCTTATTTAAAAAAGAGAAAAAAAAAATCTTCCCCATAAAGGGAAAAAAAATCTATTAACACAAATGTTTGTTTAAAAAAAAAAAAAGATGTGGCGATAATTGAAATAAGTCATAAATATATACTATCTTCACTTCCAAGCAATTTCATGAAATAATTAAAGAAAATCAACTATCATATATAGTACCATTACTCTATAGGGTTAGGAGATCTTCACAACAGTAATTGGATAATTTACAATTTTACACTGTATATAAACTTATCTCAAATTGATATAATAACGTCGACCAATATTATGTTACTTTTTCCTTTTCCAAAAAAATTAGATAAATATTAATTTTGCACAGTAGTTGTGGTCTGCTCTTGGATTTGAAGACACTCTATTTCTATTTGATAAATTTCGAGTACTTGTGATGAGTTTAATTAGCTTCCAAATTTTAAGCATGCAAACCATGCATTAATTTATTAAATAGAGAAACGAAGGTCGACGTCTTATTAATAATTTTCTAAACTAAACAACCTTGCTTTGATATTGACAGACTGACTCTTAATTATAATTTCTATGTTATTCTCTCCGAAAGGTGGTCACAAATTGCGGCTCGGCTGCCGGGGCGTACCGACAATGAAATCAAGAACTTTTGGAATTCAACAATCAAGAAACGGCTAAAGAACCTATCATCATCATCATCATCGCCAACACCATCACCGAATACTAGCGATTCATCATCAGAGCCTAAAGAGCATCAAAGAGTCATGGCAGCAGGTGGGTTCATGTCCACGCATGATCATCAAGGCATTAACATGCCTATGTACATAGACACATCTTCCTCAACATCAGCAATATCATCCAACATGCCTGCAGCAGCTTCAATGCTCGTCCTCAACCACCACCAAATGATGGAGCAGTTGCCTGTGCTTGATCATCATGGCATGAACATGTTTGGTTCAAGTGGGTGCTATAACGTTAACATCAATGCAAGCACAGTCATCCCATGCAGTACAATGGCACAGGTTGGGGGGACTAGTGATTCTTTCTACAGGGGAATTGGTGGAGAGGAGCTTTATGTTCCTCCATTGGAGAGTATAAGCACTGAAGAGAACAAAAATGTCAAGATTGAGAATAACAATTCATATGATAGCAGCAGGAGCAACTATAGTGACAATAATGTTTTTAACAACATGAATAGCGATAACAATAACAGAGAAGAGAGCATAGCTGTGGTTGGCAACTTATGGCAAGGAGATCAAGATATAAAATTGGGAGAATGGGACTTTGAGGAGTTGATGAAAGATGTTTCTCCCTTTCCATTTTTGGATATATATTCAAGTTGATGAATAAACCTTTAGATTTCAATTCTTAAAATTTTCTTTTAATTTCCTCCTCCCTTTTTTTTTGTCAAAATCATTTCCAAATTGATTATATGCCCTCCTTGTTTTCTATTGTAAAAAATTTAAACCAAAACCAAAATTACCCTTTGAACTTTTGGTTTTCTGGGTTTGAGAGTTGGCATCGATCTTTGAAACTCCCGTGCACCATGCAATGTATTTTAATTTTACCTTCTATGTTTATAGCTTAATTAGAAAGTGGAGAGACTGAGACCTGGAATATTGAGGTCCATGTTTAGAGGATTATTGACCAGGAAATGTATGTATATTCATATATATATATATATAGAGAGAGAGAGAGAGAGAGAGAGAGAGAGAGACGGTGTAATAATTGCCACAGAGCAAATTTGTGAATTAGAGATTCGTATAGCTATATTTGTATAATAGTATAGAGGGGAGAGAGAGAGAGAGAGAGAGACATAACTAGTAGTTTCTATACAAAACGAAAGTGGAGATTAATTGATTTAAGTTTTCATTATGGGTATAAGTAGGCTGTACACATACATTGATGAAGGAAAAGAATTCTCTCTCTCACTCATTCACTTTGTGACCAGCAAGCTTTTCTCCATTATTGTTATCATTCTTTATCATAGAAGTAATTTAGCCTTGAATATTTGTATAAATATTTTACAAGCATATAAAAAAAATCAAACATATATATAGATTAATAATTTTATTATTCTTCTATATATTATATATTTTTACTTGTGTAAAAGATCTTAATTAGTGTTCCTTCAAATGGGGTTTAACCGTCAATTAGTTGAGATGTCCACTTCGAACAAAAATCAACAAGTTTAAAGTAGTATTAGTCAGCTTTGCTTTTATTATTGTAATAAGCCTATTATATTGTCATTAAACTATTGTTATTAGTTAGTTAACCTCACACACTTTGATTCTCAAGAGTAATTATGATTATTCACCTTTCGCTCACTTATCCCGAGACTCGAAACATCGATTAAACTTGTTTATTGGTTCAGTACATTTTAGAATTTCCACTCACAAATTGAATCATATATGTGCATGGTCCTTATATAAGAAGATTAAATATATAATTAATAACTTGAGCAAGAAGTCAAGAGACAAGGGAGACTCGAGCGTGCCTTTCCAAATCATTTCCCTTTAGATTTCACGGTCCAAAACTACTTCATGCGTGTCAATCTCCATTATTTTCAACTATAATTTAAGTTTATTAGTTATATATCTACAGGACCATTAATAGCAAAATAGTGACAAAATTGATTACGTAGAGATTTCATGTAACATATGTCACATTAGTGTTCAACAAGCTAATATGAAATTAGCGTTTTTCAAGAACAAAAGGGGTAATCTGAAAAAAAAAAATTATTATCTAATCAAACGATTAGATTTTAACGAAATGCACTAATCGGCACTGACAACAAGGAAAGACTGTGAGATTATATTGATAACAGAATTGGACAGAAATGTTACGCGAAAACATATAATGTAATGATAGTAATTTGAATTAGTTTGGTTTAGATTTCATCTTACATGACTCAAATTTCTTTAATTATTTGGCTAGGTTAGTCTAAAGTCAACCTAGCTAAAATTGCACACATCAGCTAACTGACCAAATTGGGTAGTCTTAATTCGATGACTAGGTCGTATTGGAGACTAATTTTTCACACTTATGGAAAGTTTTTGTATAGATATTATATTAGAACTTCTTTTTTTTTTTTTTTTGTCTATTTGATAAGTTTAGTTGAATAAATAAAAAGTGTTTTGAGGAGCAAATGGAGAAAAGAGTTTCTCATTAAAGTACTTCTATAAGAAGTACTTTTTTTTTTTCAAACACACACACTAAGAAGAAAATCCCATTACACAACTTTTTCATCAGTTGCATTAACTAATTAGACATTTAA
Source organism: Boswellia sacra (assembly GCA_013180625.2). Lineage (NCBI taxonomy): Eukaryota > Viridiplantae > Streptophyta > Magnoliopsida > Sapindales > Burseraceae > Boswellia > Boswellia sacra. The sequence goes on from SNVD02013169.1 coordinate 727,461, forward strand.
ATCCATCACTAGCTACTTTTATTCATAACTTTTTTAATCAAGTTGACATATTGAGCATGGTTGGTGTTGTGTTTAAAATTACTTCATCTTAAAGCATTATTACTTGTTCAGTAATGAGTTGATTTATTCCTAATTTTGTTAGGTTATATATAGCTTGTCTTGGACTCTTAATAACTAGACTTTGTTTAAAGAGTTGGTGGCAGAAGAATTTTCCACCCTATATTTATCTAATCTGTTGTTGAAATTGAGTCATCCCATAGCTTATAGCACATCATTTGGAACACGGGAAAAGATTGCAAAGTAAATTATGTATTTGATAGGGTTTTTGAAAAGGAAATTATGTAGTAGAAAAAAAAAATTGTAACTTCAAAACTAAAAGTCTCTCTTCAAATCAATCCTCTTTTTTTTTCCTAAATAATCCTTTACTTTTCAAATGTAATCAGAAACTTCACGCAAAAGTCCCCATCTAGGGAAAATGAAAGGAATCAAGAAAATATCGAATATAGATTTTTTAGGTCTTCATATAATTATGATAGCGAAGAAAATTTAAATTATAATTTTGAGGTTTTGTCACAGCTAAAGGTAAATTATGTTGTCCTCCTCTAACTTATGACATAAAATTAAAGATTTATATTCAACTTTTCGAAATACCATTGACCTCTCCTATCGACCAAAAAAAAAATCTCTAATGGTCGGAGAGGTCCCCATGATTTTTATAAATATTAGAAAAGGTCAACAATATTTTTTTTAAGTTGAGGGGAATCCTTCAATTGTATAGCAATATTATCCAAACCGATATATGTGAAACTAATTAAAATGTCAATTTGCAAACAGGCTATGACACAAATAGTGAGTGAATAATATTGGAAATTAAGAAGATGATAAGATGGTGTTTGTGATGTCAAGATTTAATAATAAGTTGTTCTATTCAGCCCCCACTTTTCACCTCTTCAACCCCCACTTTACTTTTATTTTTATTTACAATTTTATCCTGTGAGATCTAAAAGTGTGGATCAGTTATATGGAATATAAGAGTACATTGTAATAAAAAGTGATATAGGAGGATTTATATGGTTCGGTTATGAAAACTTACGTCCATAGATGGCTTAAAGTTGTAATTCACTAAGTTCTTGTTTGTACAATCTTTAAGTGCATTTATAGCGTTGACTCACTCTTAGACACTAATCTAGTCTTTGTAAAACAAAATTCCTTCAATATCTTAAACTTTAGTGATACTGTCTACTCTCTCTGTTGCTAACAACTTAACAACAAAATGTTAAGTAATACATAATAACGATGTCTGATACTGAATTACATAAATACTCAACTCGCAAATTCTCTCAAGTGAATACTAACCCACACAAACTAACACAAAATTCATGCATGATTACAATCTTTCATACATAAATAAATCTCTTACAAAACATAATCAAAGTAGCATTCCAATTTTATGTTGTAGCTCTCCTCTAATCTTTTGAAATGCCGTAACACACAACCACACTGTTTAACATTATATATAGTGTGAAATTCGACTACTCTTTCTCACTAATATCTTGTACAATCTTAATCAAACTCAATTGGTAAGAATAGGATAATTATCTAAAATTTAGGAAGCGTTATAAATAAACTACTAAGTAAATTAGAACATAAATAAAATATACTCCTAAGTGAACTAGGATACTATCATAAACTAATAAGAAATATTCAATATGAATCTAATACTTCCTAAAATAAACTTTTAGAAATAGTAAAATAAGAAATAATATAACCTAATATTTTAATTACAAGTTTATCCAAAATAATCATGTGCATGACACATGTCAAGGTGTCACATTTGATACTAACATATCCTAAAATAAAATTATTAAAGAGGACAAAAAAATCTTAAATACACACATCTAATTATTTATTATACAATAAACCATACCTCTCTTAAAGACTTAGAAATTGTAATTTATATATCTATAATTTTAAAATCTTCAACTCTTGAACATCAAATTTAAATCTTGATAAATATCTATTATTTTTAAGTCATGGGCAAAGCAATCACGAAATGAGAAGAAGATGATGATAAACAAGTAAGATTTAATAAAAAAAATTTTAATCTTTGTTAGATTCATAACATAGTAACTAACGCAGCCAACCCTTTTTTTCGATGAAATATTCTCCTTTTATCTCTTAACCAGTGCTATATATCCATTTTTCTTATATTTTGTATTTTGTATTAATAAGTTTTATTTTTTGTTTATCAGATATCAACTTAGAAGATATAATTATGAAAGAAGTATAACTTTGATTTCTTAGAAGGAATAGTGTGCCTACCAATTGAAAAAATTTGACTGTAGTAAGAATTTAATATTGGTAATGTTTCTAAGCCTCAAGTAATAAATTGCAATTTACAATTTGGATCGTTCTTTTTATGCTTCAAAACTTTTCCCTCGGGCCATCGACATCATATGCTCTATTGAAATAGATTTCGCTGAAAACCAGCTATATCCAATCTTGGTGGCCTTCCACCCGAAGCCACAAGTCATCCTCGTATTCTGCCACATACATGGGTTCGGTACTCCAAGGCCTGTTAGAGCTCTCTTTAACCTGCTCATGGCTAGATTGATCGGTTTCGAGTCAAACAGATATAATTATAAGATTTCACCTCTTCAAAGCACCTACCCCTAATGGCTTAAGCCACTATTCCCATTTCCTCTGGTAAAGAAACAAAGTGATTGAGCTAGAAGGATAGAAGGAGAACTCACCTGAATCAGTAAGGAGAAGTTATATTGCAATAGAATAATCTACAGAAGCCGCACAAGTCATTGTAGGTGCAGTGGAAAACTTAGTTATACTTTAAAAGGGTATTTTAGGAACTAAATAAGATATAATAAGATAAATATTGAGGTTTAAAATTTTTAATTGGGTGTATTTAAAAATGGGGTCGAAGAAGACGTAAAAAGTGAGGGCTAAACCTCTCCTTAATTGGTACAAGACTGGGCTCATTTTGATGACTAACAAAGTTGGGCCACGACATTGGGCCAGGACTGCTAGTGGAATGGGCCAAGTTGCCGGCCCATGATTGATGTACAAGAAAAATAATATGAATACTAAAACAAAAGAAGTTACATGCTTGTGACAAAGATATCACAAAGTTTTATAGGATAAAGGGACTGTGGAAAATAATTGATCAAAATGAAGCTAATTACAAAGCTTTTTTTTAGCCAAGATTTTGTTAACAAATGATAAGTACTTTTCTACTGTAAATGAATAATTTAATATCAATCTGTAAGTCTTGCTCTTACTATTATACTGAGAGATATTTCACTTATTTATAACGTTGTATAGATGACTTTTTTTGATTGTCATATAAATAAATGATGAAAGGATATAAAAAATGATAGAAAGGGTACTTGATCCCCCGAAATAGCATATAATAGGGATTTTTTTTTTTAAAAAAACAAGTATACAACCTCACTATTACTTAATAAGTACAAGAAAATAATGAATAAATGTCAATCATTAAACATTTCAACTGAAACAAAGACAAGAGTACTGTAGCCAAACTCACCAAATTTCTACAATTCTTATCTATCATCATTGATATGATAACCTACGATTGTTTCTTTCGCTTTACAATGAAAAAGATTGATGAGGACAACATATATAGTCTTTACAGTAAAAATGTTTAATTATTCTATGTATTCGTGTAATAATTTTATATTAAATAAAAGTGAGAATTATCATATTCTACGTCTGGAGCATTACCCATTTAAGGCTTTACCCTAATGTACAACTATTGCAATGTTGAGATGGTTGATATAATTAAATGTCTGATGCTGACAACTTTACGTCAATAACATTCATGCTCTTGATAGATCTTATTTTAGCAGAATAGTAATCAGTAAAATTCAAACGCATTCACATAAGAAATTTTCTACAATCTTAAGTTAATTTATATCTAAATTCTAGTCTAACCAAAATTTTACTAATTAAAAATCAATAATCAAATAAAAAGAAACTCTTATTTTGATGATTGAAGAGAACATGGTGCAGTTGTCTTCTTCAAATAAGATAAAGTTGACGAAGTTAAATTTTATCCTTAAAGGCAATTGAATAGCTTGTTCCTTGCTTTCAATCGATCAGTTCTACGTATAACCTCACTAATTTTTCTACTTCTCCCTTGCCATCCCCAATTTTTTTTTTCCTTGGAAATACTAAACCCAATTTTATGAAAATTCTAAAATATGCTTTTATATATAAATTTTATTTTGAAAGTGGGGTTTGGAAAGAGATTTGTGGGGTCTTAAAGAACAATACTCTAATTCTACTCTCAGCCAGCCTTGCCTTGCGATAGGCCCACTGCCAACAACACAATCTCTCTCTCTCTCTCTCTCTCTCTCAACAACACTTCAAAATCACAACTTCGTTGGATCCGCCTCTCTCGTAGTCGTCCTTACACTACCAACCAAACAAACCCAATCCTTTCCAACTTATTGCTTTTTTGAGGCCCTTTTGCAATTTCCATTGCACTTCCGCGCACGTGCATTTCTGTGGCTCCTGTTGCTCCTACACTGGAGGATTTCGGGGTCATTTTCGTCTTTCTACGTCTCACCTGTTTCTGGCCTCCAAACCTCCTACTTTCTCGGTGGGCCAGTCAGTGTTGAGTTGAGTCAGTCTGACTCTGAATCACCCGCTCACCATCCGCCACATGTCACTTCTGTCTTTTCATTGGTCCACTTATATTCCCCAGCTCCTCCACCTCATCAAAAAAGTCCTGCGTGATTCAGCCAGGAATCCCTCCCCAACTCGCCACCTCAACTGTGCTCCCTGTCCACTCCGCGTACGTTAGCAACTTCGGTACCGAATAACGCCAACCTGGCCGGTGAACCAGAAGATCTTAGGCGGACCTTTCAACCTCAATCACGGCACTCACAAAGCAAACAGGCACACCCAGAAAAGTAAAACCAACCGTATATTCCACACCCCATCTCCACCGTCCAGTTAGGTCCAACGCTCCACGTCTCTTCTCTCGCTCATTTCGCTTAAAAAAACACGAGCAAACTTCAAACTCTCCGCTCTGCTCTGCTCTGCTCAACACGAAGACAAACGAGCAGCGAGAGACAGAGAGAGACAGAGAGAGAGAGAGAGAGAGAGAGAGAGAGAGAGAGAGCTACAAAAGGCCACCTCTAGCTCTCAACAACAATGGCGTCTCTCGCTCTCACTTCCTCCTCTTGCTCCCTCGGCTTCCACTGTCACTCTCACTCCCTCAAATCCCGCTCTCTCAGGCTCTCGCCTAGATCTAATTTCACTCGATTCGCTTCCAATTCTTCTCTCAATTCGGATGTCAATTCTATTAAATTAACAAAGAATCAGAATCTCTCATTCAAGACGCCGGAGCTCGTCAAACCGGTTCCTTCATCGACGTCTTTGAAGCTCAAACGGCTTGCCATAAAGGCTTCGGCTGCGGCGGCTTCTGTCACGCCGGCGCCGCAGCAACAGCAGCCTTGGCAGGGAGCTGCGATCAAGCCTCTGCTAGCCTCGATCGCGACGGGAGTAATCCTCTGGTTTGTCCCCGTTCCTAACGGAGTTTCACGAAACGCATGGCAGTTACTCGCGATTTTCCTTGCTACGATCGTGGGAATCATCACTCAGCCATTGCCGCTCGGCGCCGTGGCTCTAATGGGACTCGGCGCTTCCGTTCTCACCAAAACGCTGACGTTTGCGGCTGCGTTCTCGGCTTTCGGCGATCCGATCCCTTGGTTGATTGCTCTGGCCTTCTTCTTCGCTCGTGGATTTATAAAAACTGGACTCGGGAACCGAATTGCTTACCAGTTCGTCAAGTTGTTCGGAAGCTCGTCGTTGGGATTGGGTTACAGTCTTGTGTTCAGCGAGGCGCTGTTGGCTCCGGCAATTCCATCCGTTTCGGCCCGAGCTGGCGGGATCTTTTTACCGTTGGTGAAGTCTCTGTGCGTGGCTTGTGGGAGCAACGCTGGGGATGGGACGGAGAACAAGCTAGGGTCATGGTTGATGTTAACGTGTTTCCAAACGTCGGTTATTTCGTCGTCTATGTTTTTAACGGCGATGGCGGCGAATCCTTTAAGTGCCACGTTGACGTTGAATACGATTAATCAGACAATTGGGTGGATGGATTGGGCGAAGGCGGCGATTGTGCCTGGTTTCGTGTCTTTGCTTGTGGTGCCGTTGCTGTTGTATATTATTTATCCGCCCACTGTGAAGAGTAGCCCCGATGCGCCTAAGTTGGCCAAAGAGAGGTTGGAGAAAATGGGGCCCATGAGCACCAATGAGAAGATTATGGCTGGCACTCTGCTTCTCACGGTATAGTTTTCCTTCACTTAGGCTCCGTTCTTTCTTGTTACACACCCTTAATTTGCATGGTGATTGGTCTCTGTAAGTCTGTTTTGTGTATCAATCAAATCAAATTTACTTAAAAGTAATAGAGTTAGGAAATGGACCCCAATTAAAAGTATTATGATCTTGTTCATCATTTTACTGGGATTGAGTGTGGTTGTTGAGTGCTTTTTCGATGTTGGATAGATAGGTTCTTACTTTGTTTTTTGTAGAATAGCCGGTTCAAAAGGTGTTAAATCCATTTAAAGTAATATGTGCTCTTTTGGTCCCCGTAACATTACTTCATGCAAATTTTACAGTAAACACTTGATATTGTGTGTACATTGCAGCCTTCCTGTGTGTTTGTACTAAGAGATGGTTTTTTAGTCTGGCACTGGGCAAGCACCAGTAGAAATTGAATTTTTGTCTTGAACCATATTTATCAATTTGTTGTGTGCTCTACTTGTCATAATGCATTACTTTCTATCCAATTGTGCATTTTACTGATCTTGTGCCTGTTTTTGACTGTGTTGAAGATATGGACTTGCCTACTTTAGTCATATGTCTCTCATGCATTCTTTGTAATTATATCAGGTAGGGCTCTGGGTTTTTGGTGGGAAATTGAATGTGGATGCTGTTACTGCTGCAATTCTTGGTTTATCTATCCTTCTTATCTCTGGAGTTGTGACGTGGAAGGAATGCTTAGCTGAAGCAGTTGCTTGGGATACACTCACGTGGTTTGCTGCACTCATTGCTATGGCCGGCTATCTCAACAAATATGGTCTCATCTCCTGGTTTAGCCAAACTGTAGTTAAGGTTTGTCTGCTTTCCTTGATCCACAATCTTGGTACAGGCCCTTTTCTAATTCATTGGCCAACTAGGCCATTTTTTTTCTGTACTTTGGTAATGTCAACAATTACAGCTCATTTTTGTTTCTGGTTGATCATAGAACTATTTATTAATTGAAGATAAGGTTTCTTACCATTTCTAGCTGTGGTGATTTCTCCTGGGCATCTTTATGTCTAGCACTAGTCTTCATTTTTCTATCACATTACTGGAATAATGAGGTTCTTGCTATTTATATAATTTCACTAAATATTAATATGTCTGGAATAATTATCAATTTGCAGGCTAGGTCTTCCTTTCAAATTTGACCTACATTGCTATTCATTTTTGGGTGGGAAATATGGAAAATATGATACTCAGTTGTTTAGTCTAGTGCATATGTCAGGAAACTCTTTTATAATCACCTTATATTTGTATAACCACATCCTGTAATGGCTCTTGGCTTTGTATTGAGCACTCCCCAACTCTACAATTTCTTTGCTTCAATTGAACGGTTTTAAAAGATCTCACACGTGGAATAGGTATGTATTGCACAGGAGCTTTCCATTCTCAAATCATTATTAAAGTAAACTCTGTAATTTGTTTGATGAAGTCTTGAATGAAGATGCTCCTTTTGAAAGAGTTGCATCCAATGTTGCAGCATGATCATGTTTTCCCAAAGCTGACTTAGTTTCTGAATTTGGTGTTTGAATTTTATTTATTTTAAGAGACTAGTTATGTTAATGGATAGTTTTGGTTAAATGGACGTGAGCGTCAAGCAGTAGTGTCCAACTATTTACTGACAAATAATTACTCGATTTTGCAGTTTGTTGGTGGATTGGGTCTTTCATGGCAGCTATCTTTTGGCATTCTGGTTCTTCTCTATTTCTACGCCCACTACTTCTTTGCAAGTGGAGCTGCTCATATTGGTGCCATGTTTACAGCCTTCTTGTCTGTTGCCAGTGCTCTGGGCTGTCCACCATACTTGGGAGCCATCGTTCTTGCCTTCCTTTCCAACCTTATGGGTGGTCTTACCCACTATGGCATTGGGTCAGCACCTGTTTTCTATGGTGCCAATTATGTGCCTCTTGCGAAATGGTGGGGCTACGGATTTCTCATATCCGTTGTCAACATTATCATATGGCTTGGAGTTGGTGGTGTTTGGTGGAAAGCCATTGGGTTGTGGTGAAGAGGCTGGTTGTAAAAAATTGCCGTCCCAAATTTAGTGATTTTCTTATTGTTCTGTTAGCCTTCAGGTGAGTTTTTCCCCAGGCCGGTAACCTTTCTTGTTGATTCTTTGCCGTAGAAATAATTATTTGTTGCTTTAGCAAAGACCTTGGTTGGAGAATTGGTATACGAAAGAGGTCTAATTAGAACAGAAAAAGTAAAACCTGTACCTGAAATTTTGACTGGCTGCAATTGATGACACTTAGTGATTAGTTGGATGCCTGAATGTCACAAATTCATGCAACCTTATTTGTTTTTCCTTTTGGCTGCGTATATGGGATAAGAAAGTTATAAACATTGAAAAGTACATTTATTTTTATAAATGCTCTTTTGATAATTGCTTGTAATTTCCGTTGAGAATTTGCAATTTTCCACAAGGATTATCTTGCAAGGCTGTGTATATTACACTGCTAGTCACGGAAGCCTCCCTTCAAACGTGGGTGAATTGATTGCATTAGTCAACAAAAACACCCATCACAGTTAGTTGCTATTCGTTGAAAATCTAATATGGCCCTCAAAATTTTGTGAAGTTACTTGAATATCCACACTGATGCAAATGGTAGCTGGTCTAACCATTCTAATGAAAAAGGCTGTACTGGTGATTCACCCATTAAAGATGGCCTAGTACAATCCATTACGCACAAATGAAAAAAAAATTGTTGTGTTGAAAGAAAAAAAAGTGGTGTGATGGTTTGAGCCTTATAAGTTGGAATTTGGCTACAGTATGTCTCTATATAAATCTTGTAAATAATTAAAATTAAAATTTCTAAATGAGCATATGGAACTTTCTAAATAACTACTCGTATAAAGGTTGTTTATGGGTCTTTACAAGTTTTTTTTAATGATTTTAAATTTTAGGTTTTCATTAACAACTTTTGAACGAGCTTCCAAAGCTATAGATTTAAGTAACAAAGCTTGATGACCAGGACGTGTGGGCGTACGGTCCTGGATTCTAGTTTCTCTTGGATTCTAGTTTCTCTTAGGATTGCACGTTGGAGCACATGAGGCATTCTCTGTGAGTTTAGTTTGGGAGGAGTGGGAGGAGTTTTTTTTTTTTTTTTTTTTTTGGTAACCGAGGTGAAAAAAAGAAAGGAAGTGGGAGGAGCCTGATCCATTGCAGTATGACCCCTAAGAAAATTCATATATTAGAGGTGGGTTGCTCTTGTTTTTGCTTAATGCATCTTTTCTTTTGTGAATAAATTACTAGATTAGCTTGTAATTAAAGTGTCAAACCTGGTCCTAATCAAGACTACATTGCTTGATTCATTGTCATATCTCAAGGCGGAGAAACAGACGATAGCCATTTTGGTGTCACCATGCACATGATTTCAAATGAACCTAAAGGTGCAGTCAGAAGCATCAAAGCTGATTTCTGCTTAATTCGAAAGCTGTTTGTTCTGAGTGATGGAACAAGATTTATACTATGCAGTGCCATGAGACTCTTGGATGGTCAATAATCACTAATCATCAATTGACATTTTGAGTAACCGCTGACTAATCAGGAATTCTTAATTGTCATCCAAGTTTACCTGTCTCAATCAACATCAAAAGATTATCAAGAGAACATATTTTTGTTTATGAATTCTTAATGAGAAAATATGATCAAACTGAAATGGTACAAATTTTAACGGTTATAATCCCTTAAATCAGGGTTACGGTACATCTTATATATTCTGAGCACTTGGTTTTTCTTCTTTCATAAAGTTTGGGATTTTTTGCACATAGTTCGAGAAATGAGTATAAACTTTGAGAATTCTATAAAATACATAGAAAATACTTATGAGTCTCGAAGTATATACTAATTTCCCAAACTTTTATGTCAAAAAAAAAAAGGGGGTTGCATCCATGCGTTGGGTGCTCTGTAGTTTTTCACGTTAAACGTAAAGCCTTATCCTTGCTTGCTGGTCCAGCACTAATGGGCCAGCGTAACCCTTCAATCTTGATCCAAGTATTAAGGTTAACCTCGGCCCTTAACAATATTGGGCTCCAAACATGGCAAATGCCAAATCCATTCAACTCATTTGCAAATAACCATGTACCACTTGTATACATCGATTACAATTTTTAAAGAGGAGAAGATTGTGAAACTTCTCTAACTTGATGTTGCTAATTAAGGATAAAGTTAGGACATAGCTTAACCAACCTTTACTTAGAAAAAAAAACCCTTTAGCCATAGACAATTAGGAACCAAGTTATGGTATCCCACAAGGGACCATAAATAATTACTATATATAATGGTGCAATTCTCAAATCATAATCAAACAAATTAAAAGGGGTTACGGTTTGTGGGCAAGTTGGTACGTTGTAGAATCTTGGCATGATCTAAAGTTATTAAGAAATTCTTTATAGAGGGTAGGAAGAACACTAAAATTGATAGTGTGCTCTCTTTGTCACTATATTTAAAATTTAAGGGCCTTAAGGGCATGAGAAGCAGTAGGTAAAGAACGACAAATGAGAAAGTGCTTTTTAGCGCTTTTTATTTATTTAGTTTGCTTTGTTTAAGATTAAGTGCTTCATGATAAGCATTTTTGGAACTTTGTCTTCTTGAATGCTTGAAGAAAAGTCAACTTTTTAGAACTTTAGACCAAGTTGAAGTTACCATGAAATGATATTATTTGTTCTCTGGCATGGGGTGGGAGTTTTGAACAAATTTAAATTATTATGATTTAGATCTTTATCTATCACTTAAACTTTTAAGTAAAATAGTTTCTAATTAAATATTATATTAAATTGAAGATGACTGAATAGTTTAATATATATAATAAATAAATAAAAACATAAAAGATCAAAATTATAGTAGACACGTGTGATTTTTAACAGAAATGGGCAACATTGTAGTAATATGAGTAATACAATAAAGGTTAAACTTGTTCTCCGTTACAAGGTACACGTCTGGATGTTATAAGCGATACTAATTCCACCGACAAATATTAAATACTATTTTATTGTTCACAAAGATCGGCTTGCCAAGTCTAAAATTCACATCAATCAATAGAATGCCATCTCTACTTATTCAAATAGAAGAAGCTGTGATTACAAAAAAATTTAAACAAAAGAAAAGAATAATACCACGTCAACAATCAAATTTTACAATTAACTGCTTACGACTTAAGTTGTTAAAATTCTATTAGATATATAACTTTTATTTTCTATTTTTTTCTTCCTCTGAATTTTTGTCAAACTCGAGTTGTAAGCAGTTGGTTGTAGAATTTAGTTGCAGCTGTAACACTACCCTTAAAAAAACAGTAGACTACGTAAACCTTTGAATATACTTTAAACACAATTTTAATTAAAAGTTTAAATACCAAATTACTTAACAAAAAATTACTACAAAGAATAAGATAATAATAAAACTTATATAATTAAATTTATTGATTTTTTTTCCTTAAAGATTAAAGAATACCTAATTTAGAAAAACTTCGCAGAATGTTTCAGAGTTTATTAGTTACAATTGTGGTTTAACAAATGAAGTTACTTGAGTTGTATAGTGAAATCTCTGATAAATATTTAGTTAGAGAGAGAAATTTTTCTTGAGAAAAATAATCTCCATTTCAAAAGTAGAGTTTGAGTTATGCAAGAATTGTTTTTTAGATTTGAATAATTAAGAAAATAACAAGTTAATCGATTCATTTATTGGGTTTTCAAATTTTATGATTTTTTTCCTTTACCAATGCGTGAAATATTTTATTAAAATAAACAAATATATAATATTAAAGGGGTGTGTAAAGTAGATTTAAAATTTTTAAATCAAGATAAAACATTTTGACCACACCCTTGAAAAAGCAAAAAATGTTCATATGTTAACCTACCTTTTATAGATTCTTAAGAATCAATGCTCCACCATATTGAATTTTTATTCAATTATGATTACCTTTTTCTTTGCTTTTTGGATTTGAATAGGTAAGAAAAGAACAAGTTAATCGATTCGTTTATTGGGTTTTCAAATTTTATGAAATTTTTTTCTTTACTAATGCATGAAATATTTTATTAAAATAAACAATACATATATATATTGTTTATGTTAATATATATATATATATAATATTAAATGGGTGTGTAAAGTAGATTTTAAATTTTAAATTAAGATAAAATATTTTAGCCCCACCTTTTTGAAAAAATAAAAAAATGTTCATATGTTAACATACCTTTTATAGATCTTAAGAATCAATGCTCCACTATGTTCAATTTTTATTCAATTATGATTACCTTTTTCTTTGTTAATTGACTATCAACTCAAACCCACATGTGCTTGAGAAAGGATATATGGATATGAATCATATGTATAATATGTATTATATAATGTTATTCATTGCATGATTTATAAATTTCAAGTACTTAAACTTTAGAATATATGCAAGAGTACTATTATATTGGATTAACAATATTTAATATAAAGTTTTCACTTTTGACCTAGCCCTAACAACCTAGAGGTTCCTTTGAACTAAGACCATAAATAAAAAATATTGAATGAATATTTATAATTTACCTTCAAATTAAGGGGTTCTCATTTAATAGTATCTAATAATATTAAATTGGAATAGTAATTCACCCAATATAAGAGAATAATTAAATAGCGATTTCTTAAAACCTTTAAAATTTGTATAATAATACATTTCTTTAATGGAGTTTTTAGTTTAGTTTTTGCTCTAAATATAGATTTAAGGTTTCCATGCTAAAAAGGGAATAAAAATTTTCATTTTTCCTCATGAGTTATACAACATTCGAAAAATAAATAATAAATAGCTTTCCTATTGATATAATTTGTGATAAATTTAAGAAACTTTAAAGAGTTGGCCATAATGATAATAGCAAAGGTTTCTAATAATTTTCATAATTTTAGATTAAAAAAGATAAATATCCTTACCTTCCCCAAGGTTTCACGAATAAAAATTTCACCCCTAAGATCTCATAAAATTAAATTTATTTCCTCCCTTTCACTATACATACGATAAAATTATCATTTTACCCTTAAATTTGAAGTCAAAGGGAAAAAGAAAAATTCATGGTTTTTTTTTTTTTTGGTTATAATTCTTAAATCTTAGGAGAGAAAGTCATTCAATGAAACTTAAGGGAGTAAAAAAGCATTTACCCTATAAAAATAAATAGAAGTCAATACTTTCTATTGTAAATTTGATGAAACATGAAGAAAGGATGTTACAAGTTACAATGGGAGGTTGATAATGAATTTGATAAACGTTTTCCTGAACCAAATTTAATGAAAAGCTTTCTCTGGGCTGCAAAAAAATTGACTAAAAAAACCATAAATAGAAGAGATAGAAAGAGAATTTGATGGACAAAGGAGAGTAAATTATGGGGACAAAGATGATGCTAAGAATAGTCAAGTTGATTCTCAGCCTCTGACTCTTGTATGGGATTGACCTTTCTATCTCTGCAAATGCACCTTTACATCCCCACTCCATTTGTGATAAAACCATTCACAACCACCATTCCAAGGCATTCTCATATAGAGAGTGCTTGCCCTTCTCATCTCATTCCAACTTCCAAGAGCTTCATTCCATGAAAACCGTCCCCTCCTGCTAGCTTCATGGAATGCAGCTTATAATCCCTTCTCACACTTTCATATATCAAAATAATTCGTGGTTGGTTTGCTTTGCTTAATCTTTCCTTGTCTTTATCTGAATTTTTATGTAGATGGGGTTCCTGAGATGAGTTATAGACAAAAGAAAGTTTTTATCTTTATCCTTTTTCTAATATCTTCAGCACCATTAATGGTATTTGGTTCTTGTTTTATAAATGGTTGCTTTAGTTTCTGAATTTTATGCAATTGGGGTTTCTGAGATGAGTTGTAAAGTTCATTTTATTTTATTTTTTTAAAGCCAAAAACAAATTTTAACATTTTTCCCCGGATATTTTCATCACCATTAACGATATTTGGTTCTTGTTTCTTCTGTGTCATCCTGGTTTGCATGAGTTCATCTGATTTTTTTTTTTTTTTTTTTTTTTGCAAACGGGGTTACTAAGATGAGTTTTAGGTTTTTAACTTATCTTTTCTCTAATAGTTTCACCACCATTAACGATATATTTGGTTCTTGATTCTTCTTGTGTTTCAATATGGTTCGGTGAATTATTAATGGTGATGTTTAATAGCCATTGAAATTTCTGCATGGGGTGGGACACCTGGCAGCCAATCATATGCATGCAAAATGAGACTTTCGAAGATTCTTATGCAAATGGTGGCGTTTTCTGGAATCTGATGCAGACACATGTAGTTTCCTTTTTTATGTCAGTTCAATAAGCAAGAGGACAAATTTGCTTCGGGGATTCATATTTGAAAGGCCCACCATGATGATGTTGATACTTGATATTGCTTTTGTCATGCCACCCTTGTGGCCAAGAAACGCCTCTTGAAATGGAAGTTAAACACATCACGCATGTACACTCACACAATCATGCAACCCACAAGCTCAAAAAAACTGTTGCTTCGAATTTGACATGTTCCAAAATTCCTCTCTGATTTTGCTTTTTAATTGTTTCAGTGATAGTGAAAAGACCACTTTGTTTTTCTTGTGGGGTTAGAATTAGGTGGGTCTGGTTTTGACGTTGTCACGGTCTTGCATGCTTGAGAGATTAGAATTTTTTTTGCTGAGTTAAATTGTGGAGGTGGGTAACAATTGATTTTCCTCCTTGTCATTTGAATTAGGTGGTTCCCTGTTTTGATGGATTGTTGAAGTTTCAAAACTTAAAATTTCTAATTTTCGTCTCAATAAGTTTTCTGGCTTTCTTGGAGAGTTGAAATCAGGTGCATGTCTTTTCCCCTTAAATGAGTTCGCATTCTTGTTTTGGGTTTGGTATTCAGTTTTGACAGCTTACAAAACTGGGAGTCTATAATTTGAAAACCATTATTTTCTGCAGGAAATTTCCTGGGACTTTCAGTCAAAGTATATGTACTTATTTTCTCTCAAACTTTGAATTCACAAGTTTTTTGTTGAAGAATATGAAAACGCGTCGAAGTTAGTATCTGAATTAGCATTCCTAAGCACTCTTCATTTTCAAGGAAATTATGTTTATTAGATGATAAGGAGCTCAGTTTGTGACAATTTACAGGTACCTTGTGGCACCGGTAGCCTAATTGATTCTACTTGTTTTGACAACTTGTGAGTTATATATTTGGGGCCTTTCACAATGATGACCGGAGAGTATAATCAAATCCAGTCCGCGAATAAGAAGAGACCCCCAATTTGCGTTTTCTTCAAGGATGCCAGGTATCATTCAAGATTTTTCATTTGCTATGTGGTGATGAATTTGATGTAATCATTACTTCTCAGGTAACAAAAGCTGGCTGATGGACATCGTTGTTTCAGCTTTAAAGTTTTGTCTTAGTCATTGTGTTTGCGGCCTAGCAGTTTTCAAGTGACAAATGAATTGTAACTGAAAAATGAAAGTGGTTAAGTTTTTTTTTTTTTTTTTTTTTTTAAAGTTATCGAAGTTTCTTAAAAATTATATGTGCAAAGAAATGAACCATCTTTGCTTTAAGTGACAGTGAATGTTTAATAGGATTTAGTGGGTACAGTGTGGGGATGAATATCGTTAATAAATATCGTACGATAATTTGGTTCACTCTCCGGATTTGTTCTCACCTTCCGTGCTTGTACTCTAGTTTACTTATTTGTTGTTAATCTAAGTCTGCTTCGGAGAACCATGGTGGAATGATTTTAGTAGTTGTTACTAAACATTCTTTTCTGTCAAAGAAGTTATAGGAGCTAATGGTTGGTTTTTTCAATTATATGCGCAGACATGCTTTGAAGTTGGATGAACTTGGACTAGAAATAGCACAGATTGCACTGCCTGCATCAATGGCTTTGACAGCGGATCCAATTGCTTCTTTAGTTGATACAGCTTTTATAGGCCAAATTGGTATCTCCTTATCTCTGTTCATTCTGGAATTTCGTCATTGCACCTTTTTTCTTCATTATCCGGCTCAGAATTTTATCAGCACATGATAGTTTGATGCTAATTCGCTTGATAGCTATACCAAATTAGTAATAATTACTCAAGTTTAAGTTGATGGTGATGTTTGTAAAAGTTCTATTGATAGGCTGGTTCTCATGTCATCGGCATGTGGTTTGGTAGCTATTATATTAAGCCATAAAGTTTATGAATCAATTGTAATTCGGAGTTGAAAATGCGGTCTGTTTGCTTTCAGATTCACTATTAACCTTTAAACTTACTTCACTGATTAGCTAGCATATCCTTTAGAAGTTATGGCTAATTCACTATTTTTTCTTTAAAAAACTCACTTATTTTATCTCAATTGGTACAGGTCCAGTAGAACTTGCTGCTGTAGGAGTTGCTATTGCTCTATTTAATCAAGTATCAAGAATTGCAATATTCCCACTTGTCAGTATAACCACCTCTTTTGTTGCTGAGGAAGATACTGTTAATAGAGAAAAACCAGAAGGACAAGAAAGTGAATACTTAGAACCAGCTGATGGTGAAGATAAAGAGCTATTACCCAAAAGTGGTATGTATTAATATAATTTTTTTTTTTAATTTTCTAATTGCTTTTCCTTTGTGTTTTTTCTATAAAAAGATAGGGTAGTAGCGATTTCTTCTAAGTTTCCATATCAACTATTTTTACTTATCTTTTTATTTTTTTCACAAACCTTATAAAGATTAACCTCTTTACATATTTTGCCCCCTTTCATTTCCATTCTATCAGATACCCGTGGGGTTGCACTTAATAGCAGCACCTTTGATATAGCAAAACCTGAACGTAAAAAGAGGCATATCCCATCAGCTTCGTCAGCTTTGGTTATTGGCAGCATCCTCGGCCTCATCCAAGCCTTTGTCCTTATAGCAGGGGCAAAACCTCTGTTGGACTTCATGGGAATCCATTCTGTAAGTAAATTTTAGGACAAGAAGAGGCTCTTCAAGTTGTTGCTAATGCTGACTAAAACTGCTTGACATTTTTGTTTCTACAGGATTCCCCTATGCTAAACCCTGCACAGCAATACTTGACATTAAGGTCACTTGGTGCCCCTGCTGTTCTTTTATCCTTGGCAATGCAAGGGGTCTTCCGGGGATTCAAGGATACAAAAACCCCTTTAGTTGCCACTGGTATGCCTTATTGGATTTGAATACTTTGCTTTCTCTTTTATAGATCCAGAGAAGCTCTATCACTTTATAGAGTTGTCTATTTGACATCATTCTAATGTGTCTTCTTACGTGAACTGATGCAGTGGCAGGAGATGTAACAAACATAATCTTAGACCCTATATTTATTTTTGTTTTCCGCTTGGGAGTCAGTGGTGCAGCAATTGCCCATGTTGTATCTCAGTGAGTTATATTTGATCGCTATTAAAATCAAGAAGTACCATTTTTTTTTCTATGATGCTATGTTTACCACATTTGTCTTACTTCATAATCGGTGTGGCCATTACAGGTACTTGATTGCAATTATTCTGTTGTGGAAATTAATTGAGCAAGTTGACCTTATACCTCCTTCTATCAAACATCTCCAATTTGGTCGATTTCTTAAGAACGGTATGTTCACAATTTTACTTTCAAAAAATTCTCATCCCTTACTTTCTTTTAGTAATTTGCAATCTGAAATTTCTTCTCTTATGTATTTAGATGTCTTTTGTCTCTCAGTGTCTAAAGAACTTTTAAAATTTGTATCAAAAAAGATGCTTATACAATCTATGTAACCTTAAGAACTCTATGCATACCATATTGATAGATGAAGTGATAGCTATAGAAATTTTTAGTTTTCTTGGCTGGTAAAGCATCTTATTATCACAGATGAGAACCAAAATTTAAAAAGGAGCTTGCTTGAATTGGATGGGGACTTATGTATTGTCATGATTAAAAAGATGCCACTGCCAACTGATATGTATTTGTTTTTTAAGTTCAGTTTTTCACAAGTCCATTTTTTTTTTCCTTTTGTTTTCTCCAGGTTTCCTATTACTAATTCGGGTAATGGCTGTCACATTCTGTGTCACCCTGTCTGCATCATTGGCTGCAAGACAAGGACCAACTCCCATGGCTGCATTTCAGGTCTGCTTGCAGGTTTGGCTGGCAACATCTCTTCTGGCTGATGGTTTGGCTGTTGCTGGTCAGGTTAGAGCTGATCCATTCCTTTCTAACTTCTACAATCTGCATAGCATTTTGCACCATCATCCTGTCAAAGCGTCTGAAAAAGTGATGTATTGGCATTAGCATGCTGAAAACTGAAAATTTATCATTATGAAATTTCCTTGCATTTGATATGAAAAACTACACAAGGTTTGCCTTCTTTCTAGTTCTTGTAGTATGTTCATCTATATTAGAGAGACCAGAATCACCTTTTCCACCCCCAAAGTTGATCGGACTTCATATCTTTGTCTGTCAGCTGTAATATTATGATAACATGATCTGAGATTATCTGGTCAGGATTTCGTTTGCTTCTGAGTAATAGTGCTAGTTAATTATTTCCCTCCTTCCAAACTAGTAGATTGAGAAATAATGGGCACCTTGTCAAACCCAAAATGAGTATCCTAAAGCACTGTTCTGAATTTCTGTAATCCTCTTTTAAAGGCCTAATAGGTGTCATAGGTTGTCATAATTGGTTCACATTGTCCAGATATAGTATCATTTCATTGTTTCTGGTTCATTTTCTTGGAATTTGTTCGTTTTTATGCTAAATTGAGATTACTTTCATGCTCTCAGGCAATACTTGCAAGTTCATTTGCCAAGAAGGACCATGAGAAGGCAACAGCAACCGCATCTCGAGTACTGCAGGTGCTTTATATATTTTTGTTCAGAAGGATCAAATGGCCTCTGGCTTGATATAATTTTGTTAGCTGACCTTTCATGTGGTCACCTGCAGTTGGGACTAGTATTGGGGTTGGTCCTTACGGCTGTACTTGGATTAGGACTGCATTATGGAGCCAGATTATTCACAACAGATGCCAACGTTCTCCACCTCATTGGCATAGGAATTCCGGTACTCCTTTCATCTCTAAACAAGAAAAAGAATACAATCATACACTTAGAACCCAAAATAAACACCAGAAATAATGCTACTCTTGCTTTGTATCAGTTTGTTGCCGGTACTCAACCCATCAATTCCCTGGCATTCGTCTTCGATGGTGTCAACTTCGGAGCATCCGATTTTGCTTACTCTGCATGCTCAATGGTAAGTCTATAATTCCTACCAATCCTGGGAAGATTTGTTTTGTATGAAATTGTCTTAACTTCGTATTCTTCCTTCTCCAGGTTCTAGTGGCTATCGTCAGCATCCTATGTCTTTTAGGTCTCTCCGCCATCAATGGCTTCGTTGGACTTTGGATTGGTCTGACCATATATATGAGTCTTCGAGCTTTTGCCGGCTTCTGGAGGTAATTTTCATTCTTGCCAATTCTTTTGCAACTCTTTTTATGGTCATCAATGCAGGTTTAAACCCTCATTATCCACTACAAGACCACACAATTATTCTTCCCTCAAGCTTTTGCATACAAAATATCATTATGCCCGGACACACCTTTCATTACACTATGAATCTTGAAGACAGGAATCTAACTGCATTTGATATTATCGAAATTATATTGCCGAAAATTTAAAAAATTGAAGAATTTCTAACTCTGTGAATCACTTTCTTCAGATAAATTATGATGTGAATAAAAAAAAAAAAAATTCTCAGTTTCTGCTATCATATTTTGCAGGATTGGGACAGGAACGGGTCCTTGGGAATTTCTGAGGAGCTGAAGTGGATTTTTTCATGTTGGTTTCGGCTATTAGCTTTGCAGGTTATCGGAAGATGCAACTTGTTTCCACAATTTTCTTTTCATGGAAACATTAATTTTGGCAATGTACGCATTTTCCTACCTTTTCCCTTCCTTATGTGTAGTGTACAGAAAATATAGGAAAAAGTACCACATATACGTGTAAAGGGAAAAAGAATGAAGTTCTATGGGACTTTTGCCTCTAATGAAAATTGTAGCAATTATATTCTTCCAATTTCTAATGTCTTTTCCATGAAAAAATGTGACAAACTTTACATGCGATCAACACATGCAACTACCTGGCTGATCTAAGAAAAAGCCATTACATTTGTCTACAAAATCGCTTATAATGTGATATAAATGTCTTACTCAGGATTTTTTTTTATTTACTTTAAAAATATTATATTAAAAAATTATTGGTTAGTCTCTTCAGAAGTTCAACAAAAATATAAGAAAATGTTGTGTATATTATATATAAATTAGTATTTAAGTTGACAAAAAAATAAGTCATTGGAAATGAATTAAGTTGAAAGTGTATAGTGGAACAAGTGAACATAAGAAAGCTCAAGTCAAATGGGCGTGAGTGAAAGAGAGTACAGGAGAGAGACAAAGGAAATAAGCAAGAGCTAAATGTATGAGTTTTAGTGAAGTCCCACATTTTTTTTTAATAACGTATTCAAGTTCAACATTTTATAACAAATATGTACTTTCAGATAAATTGTTGGATGCATTAGTAGATAACATTCGTTACAGACATTGAACTGATACTAACTCGACTATGAAATTTTGTAGTACTTTCTCACACCTTATTTAGGAAAGTATTTTTTGTCCTTTTAAAGTTGAATTTGGCTGAACAATCATAAAAATTAGGGCTATATTAAAGTTCAAGAAAGTCCCTCAACTCGACCAATGTAGTAATTAACCCTAATTTGACACTAATTAGCCCTAAAATAGTAGTTTTAGAAATAAAAATTGCATTCAATTTTTAATCAAAGAACTCGAAAGCACCCCTAATTTTGCCAAAAGACGAGACTGGTAAATGAGCTGAATTAGACTAAAATAAATTTCGATTTTTGCACATGGACTACCCCGGCCCAGAAGCCCAGCCCAGCCCAAGTGACAGCTTTAACTGAAAATCAAATGCCCCAAATCCTAGTCCCGCCAAATGTTAACAAACTTTTGAGAATGGCTTTAGCTTTGAGTTCAGGTCTTCAAAAACCCTTTATTGTTTTTAAACAAAATCAAGTGAAAAATGACCCAAAAAGATCCTATAATTCAATTATTAAACAACAAATCAGCCTCAAAAATGACCATGCAATTCTCTCTACGTATACCCAAATGGAATCTCTTAACATACTACCTGATTCCACCATTTTGCCCCTAGTAATTAAGGCTTGCATGCGGCTTAATGCCGTGGAGAGAGGGAAGGGATTGCATGATCGTATCCGGGGAACGGATTTGATTGAAAATGTTCGAGTTGGGACGGCTCTGGTTGATTTTTATAGCAAATGCGGGTTTCTTGAAGATGCGCTTGATGTGTTTGATGGAATGCGTGAGAGAGATTTGGTTTCTTGGAACGCTA
This sequence comes from Boswellia sacra, assembly GCA_013180625.2. Lineage (NCBI taxonomy): Eukaryota > Viridiplantae > Streptophyta > Magnoliopsida > Sapindales > Burseraceae > Boswellia > Boswellia sacra. The sequence continues at coordinate 749,157 of SNVD02013169.1, forward strand.
TGGTGCATGGGTATGTGGCCTGTGGGTATTATGAGGAAGCGATTTTGTTGGTTATTAAGATGCAAGAGGAGGGTTTGAGGCCTAATTCTCGCACTGTGGTAGCGTTGCTTAAAGCATGTGAGGAGGTAGTAAATTTGAGGTTAGGGAAGGAGATTCATGGTTTTTGTTTGAGGAATGGACTTTTTGAATCTGATCCTCATGTGGGAACTGCTTTGACTGGGTTTTATTTGGCTCTTGATCTGGGAATTTCACATCTTGTTTTCGATTCTATGGCTGTTAAGAATGCTGTGAGCTGGAATGCAATGATCAGCGGGTATCTTGACAATGGGGAGTTCTTTAAAGCTTTGAAGCTTTTTGAAAGAATGGTTATGGATGGTTTTGAGTTTGATTCCATTACAAAATTGGTTGTTATTCAGGCTTGTGCAGGATTTGGATCTCTTAAATTGGGCATGCAAATCCATGCAATGACTGTTAAGTTTAGGTGTATCAATGATTTGTTCTTAGTGAATGCGCTGCTTAATATGTATAGAGAGATTGGAAATTTTGAGTTTTCATGTCGATTATTTGATGCCATACCCAACCATGATGTTGCTTTGTGGAATTCTATGATATCCACATACATTGAATATGGGTATTATGAGGAAGCTATTAGTTTCTTTGTTAGAATGCGTAAAGAAGGTATCAGAGAAGATGGAAGAACCATTGTTATTATTCTATCTCTATGTGAAGAGTTAGCCAATAGCTTCAAAGAAGGTAAGAGCTTACATGCTCTTGCAATCAAGAGTGGGATGAAGTTAGATGCTTCTATGGGAAATGCATTTCTAAGTATGTATGCTGAGCAAAATTGTGAATCAGTCATGAATGTTTTCAGTGAGATGAGTGACGTAGATGTTGTCTCATATAACACTTTGATCCTGGCACTGGCGCGTAACAATTTGATAGATGAAGCATGGAAATTCTTTGGAACAATGCGAAAGTCTGAAATCATAACTAACTCTCACACACTGATAGCTCTCCTTGCTTCTTGTAAAGGTGAAAATAGTCTTAATATTGGGAGATCGTTACATGGTTTTGCAATAAAACATGGTATTGAAATAGACCAGTCATTAAACACTTCACTTACTGATATGTATTTGGATTGTGGAGATGAAGCAACTGCAAGGAATTTATTTGATGGCTTTCCACATAGGGATTTGATCTCATGGAACGCTTTAATTACCAGTTATATAAAAAATAATGACGCTAACAAAGCTGTGTTACTCTTTAACCAAATGATTTCTGAAGTAGAGCCAAACTCAGTCACGATCATAAATATTCTCTCCTCATGTACCCATCTTGCCAATCTGGCTCATGGTCAATGCTTACATGCGTATGTAACACGAAGGGTGTCCTACATGAGTTTCAATTTGTCTCTTGCAAATGCTTTCATAACAATGTATGCAAGATGTGGCAGTATGAAAAATGCTGAGAAGATTTTTATAACCTTGCCAAGGAGAAACATCATTTCATGGAATGCCATCATAACTAGCTATGGTATGCATGGTCGTGGACATGATGCTATTCTTGCCTTCTTACAAATGTTGGAAGATGATTTCCAGCCAAACGGAGTAACATTCATATCCCTTCTATCTGCTTGCAGTCATTCTGGTTTAATAGAGGAAGGATTACAGATTTTTCATTCCATGATTCATGATTTTAACATCACCCCTGAGCTTGCTCACTATGGTTGTGTGGTTGACCTTCTTGGTCGTGGGGGCTGCTTAGATGAAGCTAAAGAGTTCATCAACTCCATGCCTATTGAACCAGATGCAACGGTGTGGAGGGCTCTACTTAGTGCTAGCCGACTTCATGTCGACACTATAGAAGCTAAACACATTTTTGAAAAACTCGTTGAATTAGAACCAATGAATGCAGGGAACTATGTCTTAATATCTAATATTTATGCATCAGCTGGTCTTTGGTCAGAAGTCAGACAAACAAGAACATGGCTGCAGGGGAAGGGTCTAAAAAAGCCTCCAGGGATTAGCAGGATTGTTGTCAGAAATCAGATTCACTCTTTTACTGCTGGAAGTAGATCACATCCTCTTTCTGACAAGATATACAAAATTTTGAGTTCATTGTTAACCTCCATCAAAGAAGTCGGATATGTGCCCGATTTTCGCCAGGCATTGCATGATGAAGAGGATTAGGTTTAAGTCAGGAACTTTTTCAGCTATGTTGAGAAGCTCATTTATGAAATTGGTTGAGCAGCATGAACTTGGCCACAATCACGATCTCTAAGACTGTAAGGTTCAGTGTTAATTATTATTAACTAAGTTAACATGTTTTTTGGATTAGTGGGAGAAGAATTCTTTCCATTTTCATTAATTAATCACAGGTCCCTGCTTATCAAAGTCAAAATTGCTGAGGCTTGATGAACACTGTTAAAAAATTTCCTGATACTTGTTCTCTCATATTTGTTGGTTGCTTTCAGCTGAAGGAAAAAATCTTAGAAGACTTTGAAGCCAATTCAAGGTTGGAGGGACGTAGACTATGTCAAGGAAGAAGTGGCAACAATATGAACACTGGTAATGATAAATTGTATATTCGTGAGGATTTTTGTAGTGTATATAGTATTAAAAACAACAATATCTCCAAATTCTATTAAATATGTGAAATCAGGTATGGACACTTAGTGATGTTATAGAAATCTTTTGCTGCATCTGATTATCTATATTTACAGATTAATCAGGGCTGTAGTGATCTGAAAATTTTTTGGAGTCCAAATATGTGTTATGCTTACTGTCATTATCCTTGTTTAGACAGATTGACATCCAAATTAAGCTATGTGAATTGAAAAATGTTCTGGACCAATTCTGGTGGCATTTAGGACTTGGTCTTTCATTTAAAAGAAAAACAGGAAAAAAAAAAAAAGAAAGTAAAGGAAGGTCTTCTCAATGTTCTAAGAGTCATTTAGAACTGCTTTTTTTTTTTTTTTAATTACTTTTGGCATCAATTCTGGTAAGTGTGTTCTAG
>SNVD02013170.1:0-73965 GCA_013180625.2 Boswellia sacra
TAACAAAATTTAAGCGGTTTGGCATGATTGTCTATGTTCATTTTGGAAAATGAAATCCCTAACAAAAAGGACGAATTACAAGAGTTCTAAAACCCCTCAAATTAGAGCCACCTACTACAACTAATGATAAGATTAAAGTCTATTGATATTAACCCCTAAAATTTTTATTAGGTGGTTGAAAGCAACTTTTAGGTTACTACCTTCACAAATTTTTTTCATCATGATAATAGATACTCTTCTTTTTGTCTTATTTACGCTAGGGGTTGATGCCCTTAGTAGTTTAGAGGAGACCAAGAGAGCTGTGAAGCTAATTTGAGAGAAGAACTTGTCACTGGGAAGTATAAAATTTCTCTCTCTAAGCTACAATTTGCTGATGATATCATCTTTATTTGAGTCTAAGGGTCTCTTTGGTATGAGTTTTTGGAGTTTATAAAAGAAGTTCTTGATTGTTTGTATTAACATATGACTTCTTTGTAGTTGTATATTAAAAGTATTTTGTTATAAAGAAAGCATAAAGCAGAATTTTTGAAGGAATGAGGTATCTTAACATTTGAAAACCTCAAAGAAACTCAAAAAGACTTATCATAGAGCCCAAATTTTGAGCTTCTTTGAATAGACATAACAGAGTTTTTTGAACCTAAAGAAATTGTGGAAGAGCTTGTAACGTTAGTGTTAAAAGAGAGAAAAGAGAATAAAATAGATAGAGAAGATAAGGTGAAAGTTGTTGTATATTGTTGATACATGATACTTACATTTATATAATAGAAAAATCAAAGTAAACTAGGAAACAAAATCACTCTTGATTAATAATATTTTCACCACCTATAGTAGAATTATTATAATCCTAAACTTCCATATAAGTTCTAACGCTCTCCCTCAAGTTGAAGCATAGATATTTTTAATGTCCAACTTAAAAACAAATATTACAAATAGATATTTGATGACTCTTTTTAGCACAACAGAAACTTCAAAATCATTGAACTTCACAACTGTGATTAAGCTCCAAGGGGATTGACAAAAGGAGATAGCCATCTCATTCAAACTTCTAGATAGAAGACCCAACCAGCAAGAGAGTAAAAATTGGAATTATAAGAGACGACAATTTTCGGTAAGTGGATGCATTTTTTACCACAAATTCTAGGTGAGACTGTAAGGATAGCGGTGACTTTTACTACTGGCTAGAGGTGAAGAGCTTGTTAAACAGTAAAGAGGCTAGGTTTGGGATAAAAATGAAGTTTGAACAAATTATGGAGATTTGGCCAAATTATGGCAAAATTTTCCAGTGATTAAAGGGAATTTTTTTTCAAAAACACCCTCAAAAAATTTGAGACACCAAAAGTTTTCAAAATTTTCAAAAGACCCCTCATTGCTTATAACACAAATTTCACTGACTTATGACGACTTGACACTGAGAGGGAGAGATAGAGCTTAAAAAAACATAATAGACTTAAAAGAACAAAAAGTAGTTGGATTTTTTTTAAATTGATTATTAATAAAAATAACATTAGAGACTTAATGGAAAGGGAAATAGAAACTGATTTTTTTTTCTTATTATTGAAAACAAAATCATTAGAGACTAATAGAAAAAAAAAAGAATTAAAATATTGAAAACTTAAAAGAAAAGAAAGATTGACTTTTTTTTCTTCCTTTTCATTTTTGAATATGCAAAAATTTCTAAGGAATGCTAACTCGCATTGACACAATGCTAAGTTTGCCATTTTTCTAAAAACTTAAGTTTATAGATGTGGCCCTAACATTAATACTTTAAGCCCTCTAATACACCCTCTCACGTGCAAGGGTTCCATGTACTTGTAACGTGGACTGGATCGAGTCTTATATGCCTCAGTGGATCTTACAAGTGGACCAAACAACAACATTTTTTAATTAATTTTTAAATAACACGGAGGGGATTCGAACCTACGGCTGTTGGGTCATTATGGCTCTAATACTATGTTAAAGGAAAGAAGAAAGAATAAAATAGATAGAGAAGAAAAGGTGAAAGTTGTTGTATATTATTGATATGTGAGACTTATATATGTACGTCAAAGTAAACTAGGAAATAAAATCACTCACAATTAATAATATTTCACCACCTATAATAGAATTATTATAATCTAAAACTTCAATATAAGTTCTAGCAATTGACAATAGATTATCTTAACCAAACAGGGCACTAAATTTCTCGACCTGATCTAAGTAGTTAATGTTTTTTGAGTTTCTATTGTCCAAATTATTTTGCAGCAAATCTTTGTTAATATCTTTTCCCCTTCTCTCTGCAAAGAAACAGAAAAGAATAAGTATTAAATCAGAAGAAGTTACCAAAAGGAAGGAGAACAGGAGGATAAGTTGTCATAAAGACTCTGAAACCTATACAAACAGATGATTCTGTCTCAATCCATGCCTCATTGACACTCCCAGTGCTCCTTTCTATGAGCCCTCTAGTTTAGTTAAATACTCTTAAGCAAGGTGAAGCTGTTAGTTTCATATACTAAACTCTGTAAAATCGACACAAATGATGTGGTTAATAGGAGAAGACCTTTATGTACCCTTATTTCCAAACTGGTGCATTTTGTGCATGAAGGATTGTGAAGAGTGCCGACCATCTGTTTCCACATTGTCCCTATGCTTGTTGTTTGTGGAATAAGTTGTTTTAAGGACTTTATTCTCTTTTGATCAACACATCCATCTAAACTTTTTAAGAAATACATGCAGGGTGGGGAGGCCGTAGGAAGGTTGATGTGTTATGGAACTGTCAACTATGAACTTCTTGGTTGTTTTCTCTCTACAGCCTTCAAGGTTGATGTTTTAACTACAAAATTTTGGACTAAATCTGAATTCAAAAAATCAAGGCACATTATTGATTACTAGCAGCTTTGCCTCATTGAAAAGGGTCCAACTTTGAACAAGAAAAGCAAATTGACAATTCAAAGGCATCTTTAAGCTCAGGCAAAATTTAGAGGAGACATTAATAATACTGAATGTGGAGTTAAATTTAAAAGACCTGCAATGATTGGATCATTTAAAGTTGTTTTTATATTTATTCATTTATTGTTTTTGTAATTTGAAAAGTATATAATTTTTAATCTTTATTTTCTTTTTTTTTTCTCTTGAATTGTATGAATGAATGCACTTTATTAATGTCCTATTAGTATTTTTAGTCTAAAAAATATTTCTGTTATAACAACATAATTGTTTGCTAACTCATATCGCAATGGTTGGTTATTGCAGTTATGAATAGTTTCATGTTGGGTTCTAGTTTCCATAATGGCTTTTACCATTGATAGCTACTTCCTATGACTAACTAAAAGCTTCATTTTTGCTTTGCTGTTTACTTTTTCCTTGTTTAAAATATTTTGAGCTGTTAAGGTTACATTGATTTCTTCCTTTACCTTTCATTGGTAGGATTAATGCTACAGACTTCTTGGAAAAGCTAAGAGGTAAAAGGCTGATGCTGGTTGGAGATTCTGTAAATAGGAACCAGTTTGAGTCACTATTATGCCTCCTCCGTGAAGGCCTGCATGATAAGAGCAGAATGTTTGAGGTTCACGGCTACAAAATAACAAAGGGAAGGGGCTACTATGTTTTTAAATTTCTGGTAAATTCAAAATTTACATTCATAATGCTTCACTGCTTCTTTAGTTTAATTTGATACGAGATCATGTTCTAATATATCCTTATAAACTTTTCTTTTATCGATTAATTTTTCTTTGCTTCAATTTATTACGTCATTAATACACTTTTTTCTTTCATAAATATATATTTTTGACTCGATCATTGAACTTGAATGCTATCATAATTAAAATTGTAGTCTGCAGCTTCTTTCATAGAGATTTGAACTTTTGAACAAAACAAAACATTTTGTTATAGGCATTTTGAGATTGACTTAAAGGAGGATGCTAATCCAACAGGTACTCGTTGATAATCTTGAAGTTCTGTGAAATACTTGGGCAGGACTATAATTGTACCGTGGAATTTGTGAGATCACATTTCCTTGTGAAGGAAGGTGTCCGGGTCAATGGACAAGGCAATTCAAATGCAATTCTTTCAATTGATCAAATTGACAAGACAGCTAAAAAATGGTTGCGGGCTGACATTCTTGTCTTTAATACTGGCCATTGGTGGGTTCATGGAAAGACTGCCCGTGGGTATGTCCATACTCTACTCAGTCCTATGTAGAAGCTATTCTTGGTGTAAGAAGCATGATTTTTCTGGTTTGTCAACGTAGGCCACAAGTTCAGCTCTGTTTGTGGCATCTATAAGTGTAATAAGAAAATCTTGTATAAAAACTTCTAGTGCACAATTGTCTCCTTTTTGTTAACAATTCTTCAAATTCATAAATTCTTAAGTCTATATCTGCTTGCACACAAGCACGCATTTGACTTTCAAAATTTTTTGAAAACTTTGCCATTCCATATTAATCAGAATGAGATTTAACCTGTCTAAAAGTAATAAAGTTGCTTTTCTTTCTCCTCTTAGAAAAAGCTTTCCGGGAAGAGTGATCAATATTTTTTTCATTAATACAGGAAAAATTACTTCAAAGAAGGTGAATATCTCTATCCAAAGTTTGATGCAATTGAAGCTTATCGAAGGGCTTTGAGGACCTGGGCAAAGTGGGTCGATAATAACACAACACCATCAAAGCAGCTGGTTTTCTATCGTGGATACTCTTCTGCTCATTTCAGGTATTGTCGTTCTTCAAACAGGCATAAACACACACACACACACATATTCCCTTTTGTCTCCATGGATGTGCAGAATTTTTAGAGGCATACCCATTTATTTTTTCCCTCGTATAAAGGTTGGGAACAGATGCGAAGATCAGTATTAAATTATGAAATCTTAGTTGTTACAGCTGACTACATGAAATTTCTGTGTCTAAATGCTGTTCAATGAAAGAAAGCAAAGAAAGAAAGTAAATATTAGCTATAGTTGGAAAGTAAATAGCAATATTATTGATTCAAATTGTTTGAAACAGAGGCGGAGACTGGGACTCAGGCGGATCATGTACAGGGGAAACTGATCCAATCTTAAGCGGAGCCATTCTGGATTCTTATCCCTTGAAGATGAAGATAGTGGAGGAGGTGATTCAAGAAACGCAGATTCCTGTAATACTTTTAAACATAACGAGGTTGACCAATTTTCGCAAGGATGGCCATCCATCAATCTATGGCAAGAGTGTTAGCAGTTATGGGGAAAAGGTTTCGACGCGTCGCCAAGACTGCAGCCATTGGTGTCTTCCGGGGATTCCTGATGCCTGGAATGAGTTGATTTATGCCACACTGGTTTTCAAACAAAGAAATTCTAGAAAAAGTTAAAATTTTGTATTGTACAATAGCTTTCTTCCCGATGAGGTATTACAGATTGAGATAGAATTTGTTATTACTATAGTTGGTTATTAAATTATAAGTTTTCTTTTAACACATACGCTAAGATTTTTTGTACCATTGAAAGAATGTACATTAATTAATATTTCTATTTTAAATTATGTACAAGAAATTAATTTTTAATAGCCTAATCTATATAAATACATATACTTATTTATTTCTTTATTGTGAAATTTTGAATTTATAATTTTACATTTTCATAAAATTTAATTATCTTGTAGATCTTTTTTTAATATATAGAGGATTGAAGATTTATAGCTCTATAGCCTAGAAAGTTAGTGAAAGTTAGTGAGCATTAGAGACGATATTATATTAAATTTTTTTTGTTTATCAATCGCAGCGGTTTTTTCTCTTTTTTTTTTTTTTCTGGGTTTTGGCTGCTGCCCTTGTATCAGCAATACCTCACGGTGTTGCAAGTCTCCTGCCATGACTAGCAAAATTTATGAAGAAGAAAACCCAGGGAAACGCTAGACTTGTTGACTGCTGACTACATTAGCTTGCCACATAAGCTTTTTTATTTAAAAAACTATCATTTAATTACATTAGCACGACATCATTAATCTTAACCACTGAATTTAAGAAATTGAATGATTAGATATTAGTGTCTAGTTTTAAATTAAAGTATCCTCTATAGGAGATCACAATAATACCAAATATATCCAAATTTAAGCTTATAATGCAAGAAGACTAACCGCATGTGTAGTCTAGTGCATGTGAAGCAGTTTTTTTTTTTTTTAAATTTAATGGAATGAGGTATGACTTAAATCTTTTTTTTTTCTAAATATATGATTTAATTGTCAAAAGAATATGTAGATAATTTTAATGAATTATATTGGATTAGCACCAATAGTAACTATCGTTTTAGTATGGCAAGGATACCTACCCATGTTTAATATTTTTGTGTTATGTTTTCCTATCAGTTACTATAACTAGTAAATGAAAACATAGAGACGCACTCATGCCCTTCCTCCTTTCGATATTGATGAACTTTTCTTCTTCTTCTTCTTCTTCTTCTTTTTTTTTTTTTTTTTTTTCAATTTGTATTGCTGAAATAATAAGAGTAAGAGATGTTATGATTTTTATCATCCTGTCGTACATATACACTACATGAAAATAATTGTTAAATATAATCGACCCATCTATATTCTATAACACAGAATCAGCTAATGACACAAATGATATTTTATTTTCATATTGTGCCTGTATACTCTTCCAATATTTAATTATTAACAAATATTGGAACTCATTACTTTTATGTATATGAAATTTTTCATGTTTATTTGTTTTTAATCAGATTATAACCGTATTAAACAAGCAAATAAGTTTTAATTGTGTTAGAAATGTTAATGAGTTAAATCTCTAAATAGAATAATCACAACCAATTTATTATTAGTATTATCTCAAACCAAGTTGAGAAGGATTTGCGGGTTCCTCTATGCGTTAAGAGTACACTAGCTTGGTAATCAAACCATGTTCGAATTCCAATGTAATTCAGCATATCACTTCATGGTTAGATATAAGCTTGTACGCTGCATGCTTTGAATACACTTTCGAAGTACTTTTTTAAGAAATTTAAGCGCAAAAAAAAAAAAAAAAAAAGGCAAGCTGTTTGCGCAGCAGGCCTGCAAGAATCATCCTAATATTGCTGGCTATTTCCAATTGTCATTTATAACCATGACTGGCCATTTTAAGTAAAAGCCTTAAAATTCATAGAAAAATTTTATTCATCCATGCTATGGCTACTGCATGATAGGATAAGCAGGGTACAAAATCCATGAATTTATTATATCTACTTATTAAGTGAACAAAGCCATATATCCAAACAAAATCCATTACAAGAGGCAAACATTTCAAACAAACCCACAACATCAGTGCAGTTTGTCCACATAAGCTATGCGAGGATCAGAACAAACAAAAATCGCAGTGAAAACAAATGCAATGGCTATCCACTACATCCACATATTTAAATAAAACATCTCCACAGTCGTTAGCTGATTCTCATGAAGTAGAAAGTGAAGATAATCCCAATTATACCACACTCATTTAGAAGCCTCATGAAGACCTGGATGATGTATTGGCCATCGCTGGAATGTAAAGATATTGTCGCCAAAGGTATATGGTCATTAATGGAGCCAATGACATCTGTAATACATGCAAGGGTTCTCACCACCATTTTATTCTAGAAAGGCCTTTCAGTGCAAACTCTGAAAAGCCTAGCCCTTCTTATTCTATTTGTTATTGATATTTTTTAAACTCTTCCTAAGTGTTATAATTGGTTGATATCCCCATGAAGGCTAGAATTCAAGGCCAACACTCCAATTTTCTGTAGACAGTGAAACCTTGTGCAAGTGCAACATTAGTCAAGGACAGCAATTAATAGATAGTTCATGAAGCAATTCCAAGTTAATCAAGGTGACAACACTGTGAAACTCGATTGAGTCAAATATATCCATGCGCAATAGCACTAAGGAACTACTAATTAGGACTTGAGTTAATAAGCAGCTTCATCTTACTAGTGAATGTGCATAAGCATCATTATACAAAGACCCTCGATCACTACAAATAAGAGTTTCACAAGTGGTATATGTTTTTACGATTTATTCTTTTATTAACTCATAAGAAATCCTTTAAACGTGAGCTAACTTGCACAGCTTTCATCTCTAGAACATTTCGTTCATCTGTGTTTGGATATCTTTATACTCCAGTCAAAGTAGCAGAGATAGAAGAAGGCAAAAACTATATCATAAATGGGTGATTTCACATTTAATATGAAATTTTTTATGATTTCTTCTCTTAAAACTTGACTAATTTGCACAAATTCCACTGGTCTAACAGTTTGTGTATGTGTTTGGATAGGGTTGCATTAAAGCCTAATCCAGTGTTTGGAGAAATTTAACACTGCATACGATAGTATTATCCAGCTTACAACATGGCACTATCTTCGCAAATAGATTCCCGTGCTCCCCCATGGTCTAAGGCTGTATAAGAGACTTCTATCCCCACCCCCACCCCGACACATCAAAAAAAAAAAATAATTAACTAATATTTTAATTAAGATAATTTAATATTAAAATAATTTGTTAAAATAATATATTAATATATTAACATAAATAATTGTAATATTTAGTCAAAAATGTTCTACATATTTATTTTTATAATAATTTAAAAAAATTGTGTTTATTAATTAAATCATTTGTATTATTTAATTAATTTTCAAAAGTTATTAAAACAAACACAATTTTATATTATTTATCTCATCCTATCCCATCCTATACAATTCAATACAATGTAATCCAATAGAATGAAGATTATATAATCCAGTGCAGTGTACCAAACACACCACATGTTCTTGAAATCCATACTTGGAATTGTAAAGTTGGATCTCTGACTAAGTTGCTCTAGCAGAGGGATTCTGCTCTAGTAAAACATCTGTCCCTTAGAAGAAAATCAGATATTAAACATAAAAAAGGGTTCTTTAAATTCATAAACATAAATAAATCAACGAAAACTAGAGTCAAAAGCTAACACAGGTATAAAGAAAGGCAACCATAAATTGTCTATGTAAATTTAACTTTGGCAGCTTATAGATGTTTGAACTGTTAGACTTGCAAGTGAAACTTGCAATGGATGCAGGGTTTGGATGTTATGATTTCATTTCACCATATTACGGCATAAGCATATCAATCATATGACTTTTTGAGTAAACAACGAAACTTTCACAGGAAAAGAAAAGAGGAGGTACAAAAGTGAACAAGCTGTGTACATAAGATCCAATTAGTGGACCCAAGTAATGTACAAAAGTGAACAAGCATATCAATAATATGATTATTAAAGCGAAGAATCTCCTAGTGTGAAAAACTTATTTCCACTCTGCCAAACCCTCTTGAATCTACAGCTTTAAGGACATCATGGCATAATCGTCAAGGCGAAGTAGCACCTCAAAGATAAAATGGAAAGACACATTTACAAGTAAATCCCTAATGAATTCCAAGCCACTTCTTTCCATTAATTTTAATTCGATTTAGAGAGATTCATCATTCAAATTCAAGGGGAAGTAGACTACTCAAGAATTTCACATTTCATTTCCGTCATTTCTAATAGGATGTAATTTAGAATTGAATCAAGAATTTCAAAATAAAAGGAAAGTATGCTGGAAAAAAAGGTTTCTCAAACAAAAGAATGTGCATCATAATCATGGAGATTACGACAAAAGGAAGCCAAGTACGTCCTTGCCCAACAAAACAAGTTTAAGATTTAGATGAATGTGCACATTTTTAGGGTTTAAAACATAGCACAAATCCAAAATGACTAAATCTAACCTCTATAAATCATATCCAAGTGCACAACGTTGCAAAATTATTAAACTAACCGAAAAGCTCTCAACTCATAGCAATCGAAACATCATTTTGAAAGAAATACATAAAATAAAATAAAATTCACCTAAGATAACCAGGGATCTTAATACGAATAAAGAGCATACTCATAATATAAGCGATGACGACGGAGGAGATCCCGGCACTAGCATAGGAGACCTTCACACTCTTAGCCCTGTTCTTATCAAGAGCGAGATCCATCAGCACGATTCCGATTCCTCCCAGCACGAACATGAACCCGGAGGAGAGACCCTCAATGATGTATTGCCCGTTGACGCGACCGGGCAGGAAGACGACGGGTCGTACGGAGCCGGTGACGGGGTCCTGGGTGGAACCAATACCGGGGGGCTCAACGATCACGTCGTAGACGATTCCGGAGACGACCATGAAGTAGGTGAGGAGGACGAGAGCGAAGACGGTCATGGGCGAAGGGAGAGTGAAGGAGGGGAGCTTTAGACGGAGCCTTGGCGGCCGGAGGATGGAGTAGGGGAGGATCTTGAGGATGTGGAATGCTGGGTCCATTGATGAAGCCAAATTGTCGGCTGCTGCCTGAGAGTGAGACGCCATTGAAATGTTTCAGAAAATTACTATTGTCTTGCTGGTGTTCAGCTTTCAAGTGTTATAAGTGATGAGTTTTGTAGACTAGATGGGGCCTCAGCTAAGAGATTGAGAGCCCCAATCGTGAACTCTAAGTTTGGGCCTACGGTGGTTATTTCGGCCCCTTTTTGTCAATTTAGAGAAAAGTATGGGAAACAGGCACAAACTACCCTCCAGGTTTTGGAAATTGTCAAGCACATGCCAAGCATTGCATTTTTTCGTAAGCACTCGCTCTAGATTGGTGCTCCTCTCACATACCATCAATATAAACTCACTCATATAAATCTTTATGATATTATCAAATAATTGATACATCATCTACATTAATTAATATAATTAAATTTTGAAATTTATTCATCTAATTAAATCATAACACGTCAATTTGTATGAAAAACTTTGTATAGATAATTTGTAAGAATAACATTACTCATCACTCAAATATTTCTATAAAGAGATATTAAAATTTACCCCCGAGGTTAAGCAAAAATATGAATTGCCCCCTGCAAGTATTGAAATTAAAATTACCCACTGATTTTTGAATTTTGACGTTAAATTAAACAGAAAATGGGTATTATTGAAAACAAAATTAAATGGTATTAAAATAAAATAAGTGATTGTGCATGGGGACAATGTGTAAAAGTAGAAGTCAAATCAGGCAATAAAAATTAGTCCAACTCAACTAACCGTGGTTGAAACGTGAAGCTAACCATGGTTATCATTTGTTTTCTTATTTTTTTCTAACCTACACAAGTCAAATGATTACAACAAAAAGCTTGAGACTAGTATATTGATTGCAACAATAACTATTATCATAGTGAGAAAAAATGCGCAAAGGAGAAGGATTGCTCAGCTTCCATTCGGCAGGAGAGATGAAGGGCGTTTCTAAGTCAGTGACAAAAGGGAGAACGAAGGAAAAGGGAAAAAGTTCGTATGTCATCAACACCTGGTAATACTACCACCTCTGGTGCAAAGGAATGAAAGTGGTTTGCATGTTTTTTTTATAGTTAATGTGTTTTGTATGCATGTGATTGCGGAAGTTTCATGGCAAAACAAAGGTTTTATTAAAGAAGGGATTGCTTTTCCTTGCTGAAGGCTCGCTGTAGTAGGTCTTTTTTTCGTTAAAGGAGTGAACTTTTTGCAAAACTGATTTGAATATCATGATAGGAAGGAGTGATCTTTTTTCATTAACATGTGAATATGATCTCATAATGGTAGCAAGTTAATAACTTTGGTTGTAAATCGCATGAACGGGTTGTTTTTATGTCGAAAATGTCTTTACTTTGATGGATAATCACAAAAATATGTTGTTGTTGTGGTAAAGGCTTGCTCGGGTAACTAAAGTATTAATTCTTGATAATGTTTAATTGGTAGTTTTTTTTTTTTTTTTGGCTTGCTGTAATACACGAATTGATGGTTCAATAACAAGTGCTGAATCTTAAGGCGATATGCTGGTAAAACATTTATGCATGTAAACACTATTTGATTTTTTTTTGATGAAAAATATCTTGTAATGCATGACAAAGTTTAATTGTTGTGTTATCCATTTGTTTGCTTTTTGTTAGTTGGATTTTCTGGTTGTTTTGTTTGTAGGTCTATAGTATAAGATTTGATGTTGTTGTAATATGTTATGCATGTTAAGTTGATATGCATATTAAGCTGAATTGCATTTCGTTTACCCTATTTTGTAGTGAGTTTATTCTCACAGTTTGTATGTATGGAAAGTCTCATCAACTAGTGATTGATCCCTTTTTCTACAATCTAGAAAAGTTTGTTTCAGAGGCAAAAATGGTTGCCTGTGGTTTGCCTGTACTAGCTGGTGAAAAGTACTAGGTGAAAGTTGTTGTGCCATGGCAACCAGAGAATCTGATTATCCAAACTGATTCAGACCTCATCCAAATTTTCAATGAGTATGAGGACATGGATTTTTAGTCCATTATAATTGATATAGACCCTGTGGTAGCTCCATCAAATGTTTCTAATGCAGTAAAGGCTCAACAATCTATCCTAGTTCAAACTCCTGTTCCAGCACCTGTTCAAACACATGTTCCAAATACAGCTTCACAGTTTTTTGATAATGATGTGGTAGAGGATCAGGTTTGGTGAAGTGATGACTCAATGCATGGAGAAGATACACGTTCACACATGTTTGATAATAAGGTAGGATAGGGTAATAACTATCAAGAAGGAGAGGAATAAAACTCTGAAGAACATAGTTCAGATGCAAATAAGTCTGCTGCTAACTCAAAGGCAGAAGAAAATCTATTTGATACAAATCTTGATGGACCTCCCTCAAACTGTCATTCCACAAAGGATGATTTTTATTGGCAATAGGTCTAGTGTAGATAGGGATGACAAAATCCGGGTGCAGGTGCGGGTGCAGGTTTGGCGTTTCCGCACCCGCACCGAACAAAAAAATTCCCCCCCGGTCCCCATAAAATTCTCGGATTTTTTCGGGTTTTTTTCGGCGTGGGTATTGCGGGTTTTGAGATTGTACATACCGCACCTAGAAAAAACCTCGGATTTTTCCCACTTTTTTTCTTAATTTTTTTAACTCTTTGAAATGAATCAAATAAAATAAGGTTGCTCAATATGCTATAAACATGTGCTTCGTAGTTGTGGAAAAGCTTGTATGATGTGTTTTTCAACACCTAAGTTCAAATCATAATATATTACTTGATTAATTAGTTTTAATTAAACTATATAGAAAATAATAAACTTGTCTACCAATTTTAATAGTAAAAATGTCTGTGGTTTGGTGGTTAATAGTTAAAATTCAACTTCTAAGTCATGGGTTCAAGTCTTGACATATACATTTTCTTTTTATAAATGGCTTGAGTTTTGTGGGTGCGGGTCGGGTGCGGGGTTTATTGGCAATACTGCAACCGCACCGCAGTCGGACTAATTTTTTCTTGAAAATCCTGGCACCCGGATTTTCTCACCGCAAAATCCAGGTTTTTTTCACCCGGATTGACCGGGGAAAATCCGGGTACCCGGACCATGCGGGGAAAATTGCCATCCCTAAGTGCAGATGAATGGCAGTTGCAAGAATGTCAAGGATAATTAGAAAGAGGAAGTTTAATGCAAACACCAATGGAGATTTTGAACTGTCAGTAAGGGATGTTTTCAATGATGTTTACCATTTTAGAGAGGTTTTGAGGGACTATGTAGTGAGAAAGGGATTTGAAATCATCAAGGTGAAGAATGACAATGATAGGGTTACAGTAAAGTGTAAGGTCGACAAGTGTCCATGGAGGCTGCATGTTTCACAGATGTCTAGTACTGTTAAAACCTTCCAAATTAAGACATTGAACAATGTTCATGACTCCCAAAGAATATGGAAGAATCGTGATGCCAAAGCCCTTGGCTAGCCAGCAAGATTGTGAAATTTGCTACTGTGGAATTCCAAAATATATATATATATATATATATATATATATATATATATATATATATTATAAATTTTAGAAAATATGACTAAGGGTAATTGAGTAATTTTATGAGAATTGGGTTGGATAATAGAAGTGGGCTTGTGTTGGAATTGGTAAGGGTGAATTGGGCTTGAATTTGAAATTGTTGGACTTAGGCCCATTGAGCCAAGGCCTTATGTATATAAGAGATGGGGTTTTCTAGAATTAACTGGAAGGAAAAAAAAAGAAGAAGAGAAGAGGAGAAGGAGTTCACGTTCCAGGAAGAAAAGAAGAGAAAAAGAAGAAGAGAAAGGAGAGAGAAGAAAAGAGAGGAAAAAAAAATTCAAGATGACACAGGAGTGTTGCAATCCATGGGATTCATGATAGATCATCAAGGGGTGCAAATTGTTACAATGGTCAGGAGTGCACATGTACCAGAATGAGGGATAATTTCGTAAAAGAACTGGTATTGCTGTGCAGAGAATTAAATGTCAAGATTTGTGGCTATAAAAGATCTTGAAGTCAGCTTTCTAACACATTTGTCAATGTGTCATTTGGAGTTGTCTACAGGAATCTATGACTATCTCTTCACAGCTGGTTCATAGTTAATGGTGCATTAAAGTCTACTCTAGAATTTGAATTTGATTGCTTAGTTGGTTGAAATTTGAATTTCTAGCTTAGTTGGTTGTGCCTTTATTACCTAATAAGTTTACTTATGAGTCGTAGTTAAAATGAGTTGTCAATGTAGTAGTTGAGCTGTAATTGTTGAAATCATTTAATTATTGTCTTTTACCTATGCTTGGAGGGTTATTCCAAGTTATTTAAAGTCCCAAAGTTGTGTGTTCAAGGGAGGGAAGTTTTGAATTCGAATTTGAGTGAAATTTTAGTGTTTATACTGATTTCTCCTTAACTCTGTATCTCTTGGTGGATTTCATAGAGTGGTGAGTTAGTTTGAGCCCTGTATCCTTGGTTTACATCCTTGGGTGGTGAATTTTCTGTATCCCATTGGTGTTTACCCTGGTGGTGAGCTTGTTATCCTTTCAAAGAGTATTTGTTAGGTTCCATTCTACTTGTTCCAGCCATTGGTTGAGTTGATAATCAACTTGAAGATCCTATCCTCATCTATTATAATCCAGCAGCCCGGTATCAGATTTGGTATCAGAGCCATATCTCGAAGATCCGGTATCAGATTGGTATCAGAGCTTTTGGTTCAATGGCTGGTCGTACTCACAAGGCTGCTTCTACTACCCAATTGCCTCCTTCTCAAAGAGATGAACGAGATTTGATCATTGAAGATCTTAGGCAGCAACTTCAGCAAGTCCAAAAACGTTTGATCGTTGAAGATCTTATGCGGCAGCTCCAACAACTCCAGCAACATTTAGTAATTCTGGAAAATAAAGAATTTGCAGGTGGAATGCACGGAGAAGTAGAAGATCAAAGTCTTTTGGGCAATTATGATGATAATGATGCTGCTAATAAAGATGAATCGGTGGAGAATGATGAAGTAGACCATGACTTCTTTGAGGATCATGGAAAACCACCAATATTTGATGACTTTTACGAAAGTGATGAAGAGATCGAGACAGATGCCTTGATCAATTTCGGTAGTCCAGACTTTGTTGATGAAGAGGAAGTCACTTATGCAAATCGAGGTGATTCTCTCTTTCTTATTCAAAGGAGTTTGAGTATTACTGCAAATCGAGGTGATTCTCTCTTTCTTATTCAAAGGAGTTTGAGTATTACCCAAGAACGAGAAGATGATTGGCTTCGCAGAAATATCTTCCATAGCAGATGTTCTTCTCATGGCAAGGTGTGCAACTTTATTATTGATGGTTGCAGCTTTGAAAATGTGCTGTCTACGGAGCTGATTGATAAACTTGGCCTTCAGACAGAGAAGCATCATCAGCCTTACAAGATTTCATGGCTTCGGAAAGATAACGAGATCAAGGTAAACAAACGCTGCCTTGTTTCATTTTCTATTGGGAAAAAGTATAAAGATGAAATATGGTGTGATGTTGTTCCTATGGATGCTTGTCATTTACTTCTTGGTAGACCATGGCAGTATGATAGGAGAGTAATGCATGATGGCTATAGGAATACTTATACATTCTTTAAAGATGGGGTCAAAGTTATTTTGGGTCCTTCAAAGTTAGAAGGTGTTCCTAAACCTACTAAAGGGGAGGGAAATGCTTTGCTTACCCAAACAGAATGTAGAAGAGAGTTGGAGAGGGGAAGTGAAATTTATGTGTTCTTGTTGTTAGAAGAAAATGAAGTTAGTAACAAACCGCCTTTGGAGATGAAGTATCTTCTTGAAGAATACCATGATGTTGTACCAGATGAGATACCACCAGGCCTTCCTCCAATGAGAGACATACAACATTGCATTGATCTTGTTCCAGGTGCTGTGTTGCCAAATAAATCAGCCTATCGAATGAGTCCCACAGAACACGAAGAATTACAACGGCAGGTTGATGAGCTTATCACTAAAGGGTTAGTGAGGGAAAGCATGAGTCCTTGTGCTGTCCCAGCTCTTTTGGTGCCTAAAAAGGATGGCTCTTGGAGAATGTGCATTGATAGTAGGGCTGTTAACAAGATCACGATTAATTACAGATTTCCTATTCCGAGGCTTGACGACCTTCTTGATCAACTTCATGGTGCTACTGTCTTCTCAAAAATTGATCTTCGAAGTGGCTATCATCAAATTCGTATGAGACCTGGTGATGAATGGAAGACTGCATTTAAAACAAAGAATGGCCTTTATGAATGGATGGTGATGCCATTTGGCCTATCTAATGCACCAAGTACATTTATGCGGTTGATGAACCATGTCTTTAAACCATTCATTGGCAAGTTTGTTGTTGTATATTTTGATGATATACTTGTGTACAGCAAAGATGAGGAGCATCACTTGGATCATCTTCAGCAAGTTTTTCACACCTTGAGAAGTGAAAAGCTTTATGCCAACTTGAAGAAGTGTGAGTTCTTCACCAAAAGCCTCATTTTCTTGGGGTATGTGGTTTCAAAAGATGGAATTCAGATGGACCCTAGTAAGATTGAAGCAATTCAGAATTGGCCGATTCCTACATCAGTTCACAACATTCGAAGTTTTCACGGGTTAGCTTCATTTTATCGTCGATTTATTGTAGGATTCAGTACTATAATGGCTCCAATCACTGAATACTTAAAGGGTAATGGTTTTACTTGGACGAAAGATGCACAAAGAAGCTTTGAGCTGATTAAAAAGAAGATGACAGAAGCTCCTATCTTATCACTTCTAGATTTCAATAAGGTTTTTGAAGTTGAATGTGATGCTTCCAATATTGGTATTGGTGCTGCTATTAGCCAAGAACGCAGACCAATTGCTTTCTTTAGTGAAAAATTGAATGCATCTCGCAAAAAGTACTCAACTTACGACAAAGAGTTGTATGCTATTTGTCGAGCATTGAAGCATTGGAGTCAGTATCTCTTGCCAAAACCGTTTGTTCTATATTCTGACCATGAAGCTTTGAAGTTCATCAACAGCCAACAGAAGCTTAATGTTCGACATGCTAGATGGGTAGAGTTTCTTCAAGCTTTCAACTTTACCATCAAGCATAAATCTGGAGTTCAAAATGTGGTGGCTGATGCCTTAAGCCGAAGACATTCTTTGCTGACCTCTATGTAAGTGAATGTTGTTGGGTTTGAGTTTTTAAAAGAGCTTTACAATGATGATCCAGATTTCGGCAAAATATGGAGTAACTGTAATGAGTTTTCATCTAACCAATTTGTTTTACAGGATGGTTATCTACTCAAGGCAAACCAATTGTGTATTCCTCAATGTTCCTTGAGAGAATTAATCATTAATGAAGCACATGGCAGTGGCATTAGCGGTCATTTTGGGAGAGACAAAACTATTGCTATTGTGAAGAAAAACTTCTATTGGCCGAAGATGGAAAGGGATGTGATGAAGCACGTGAAGAGGTGTACAATTTGTCATGTGGCAAAAAGTCATGGGCAGAACACTGGTTTGTACACTCCATTACCTGTTCCTAATGATCCATGGGAAGATGTTAGCTTGGATTTTGTGGTGGGATTGCCTAGAACACAGCGAAACAAAGATTCAATCATGGTGGTGGTTGACCGATTTTCTAAAATGGCTCATTTTGTCCCCTGTAACAAGACAAATGATGCGACTCATGTGGCCGATTTGTATTTCAAGGAGATTGTGAAATTGCATGGCATTCCTAAGGCCATAGTCTCAGATCATGATCCAAAGTTCTTATCTCATTTTTGGCGTACACTTTGGAGAAAGCTGGGGACTACACTTAACTTTAGTTCATCTCATCATCCTCAAACAGATGGACAAACTGAAGTTATCAACAGAAGCTTGGGAAATCTTCTGAGGAGTTATGTTGGTAAGAATTTACGGCAATGGGATCTTGTTTTACCTCAAGTTGAGTTTGCTTACAATAGATCATCAAGTCAAACCACTGGTCATAGTCCTTTTGAGGTTGTTTATGGCAAGAATCCAATAAGTCCTTTGGATTTAGCTCCTATTCCTTCCAAAACTCAATTTAGCAGTGATGCAGAGGAGAGAGCTAAGAACATCAAGAAACTACATGAACAAGTTCGAGAGAAGATTTTGAAGCAAAATGAGAAGTATAAAGCTGCAGCAAACAAACATCGGAAGTATGCTGAGTTCAAAGAAGGAGATCTAGTGTGGATACACCTTAGAAAAGAAA
Organism: Boswellia sacra; assembly: GCA_013180625.2. Lineage (NCBI taxonomy): Eukaryota > Viridiplantae > Streptophyta > Magnoliopsida > Sapindales > Burseraceae > Boswellia > Boswellia sacra. The sequence continues at coordinate 18,483 of SNVD02013170.1, forward strand.
GGTTTCCTCCAGGCAAATATGCCAAGTTGAAGCCTAGAGCTGATGGACCATTCAAAGTTTTACAACGTATTGGGAGAATGCTTACAAAGTTGAGCTACCTGAGCATTATGGTGTTTCCAACACATTTAATATCTCTTACCTTAGTCCTTATCTCGGTGAAAACAACAACCAAGACTCGAGATCGAGTCTTTCTCAACCAAGGGAGCTTGACACAGGAGTGTTACAATCCATGGGATTCATGATAGATCATCAAGGGGTGCAAATTATTACAATGGTCAAGAGGGCACATGAACCAGAATGAGGGATAATTTCGTAAAAGAATTGATATTGCTGTGCAGAGAATTAAATGTCAAGATTTATGGCTGTTAAAGATCTTGAAGTCAGCTTTCTAACACATTTGTCAATGTGTCATTTGGAGTTGTTTGCAGGAATCTATGACTATCTCTTCACAGCTGGTTCATAGTTAATGGTGCATTAAAGTCTACTCTAGAATTTGAATTTGATTGCTTAGTTGGTTGAAATTTGAATTTCTAGCTTAGTTGGTTGTGCCTTTATTACCTAATAAGTTTACTTATGAGTCTTAGTTAATAAATGAGTTGTCAATGTAGTAGTTGAGTTGTAATTGTTGAAATCATTTAATTATTGTCTTTTACCTATGCTTGGAGGGTTGTTCCAAGTTATTTAAGTTCTATTGTTGTGTATTCAAGGGAGGGAAGTTTTGAATTCGAATTTGAGTGAAATTTCAGTGTTTATACTGATTTCTCCTTAACTCTGTATCTCTTGGTGGATTCCATAGAGTGGTGAGTTAGTTTGAGCCCTGTATCCTTGGTTTACATCCTTGGGTGGTGAATTTTCTGTATCCCATTGGTGTTTACCCTAGTGGTGAGCTTGTTATCCTTTCAAAGAGTATTTGTTAGGTTCCATTCTACTTGTTCCAGCCATTGGTTGAGTTGATAATCAACTTGAAGATCCTATCCTCATCTATTATAATCCAGCAGCCCGGTATCAGATTTGGTATCAGAGCCATATCTCGAAGATCCGGTATCACAAGAAGTTTAGCTTGGAAAACAAGTAGGAGATTCTAACACTATACTTACTTCATGTTATGTGTTTTGTAGTTGAATTGATATTGTTGTTATGTATGTGACATGTTTTGACTTGAATTCTTGGTTGCTTGGATGATGAATTATGAGTGAAGTTACTTATTGCAAATTGTTTGTTGTGATTGAATGAAGAATTATGTGTGAGTTGAAGTGTTGATAAAGTGGAGTAGAGATGATTTTGTGAGAAGTGTAATTCATGTAACTGTCTTGTGTTGGTTGAGTTGATGCGTTTTTCTTGATTGAGAATTGTATGATTTCTCATTTGTTTTGGAAAATAGACGTATTAAGCTTTAATTAGCTGTTGATTTCGTTGAATTTGGAGTTAAAACGGATTTTTGGTGAATTTTTGAAGTGGGGAGTTGAATTTTGGAAATGGGACGTTTTGAACCAACTCTGGAATTCAAGTCCGGTGTTTCGTTCGACAATGAACAATGCTGTCGAGTGAACAGTGTCGAGTGTCGAGAAACAGTGTTTTCAGTGAACAGTGTCGAGTAAACAGTGTTTCAGTGAACAGTATCGAGAAACGGTGTCGAGTAAACAGTGCTGTCGAGTGAACAGTATCGAGTGTCGAGCAAAATTTCAGAACCACCCCAAATCGACTGAATACTTCCCAAAAAGTCCTGGATTTTGCATAAAAATCATAATTTCTTGAGATTTATCATAGTGATGATATTAAAAGGCTGTTAATGTATGCATTGGACCTTGGATGGGCCGTTTTGTATACGGATCCAAGGAGAATGCGGATATGATATTCTAAGTGTTGGACCTTGGGTGGACCGTTCTGTATACGGACCCAAGGGGAACATGAATATAATGATATGAAGTGTTAGACCTTTGGTGGACTGTTCTGTATACGGACCCAAGGGGAACACGAATATATTGATATGAGGTGTTGGACCTTGGGTGGACCGTTCTGTATACGGACCCAAGGGGAACACGAATATTTCGATATGATGTGTCGGACCTTGGATGAGCCGTTCTGTATACGGATCCAAGGGGAATACGAACAGAAATTTCATATGTGAACGAACATAATAGTTTGATATATTATTATTGGATGTCTACTCCTGTGATTGAATATTTGTGGAATGTGAATAACTTCGTATAATGTTAGAACTTTCCTACTGGCTTTAGGCTCACCCCCCTCCCTCCACAGGTACACAGAAGGATGCTCATCCTAAAGATGTTCCAGAGCTTTCTTAGGGAGTCTGGAGTCAGTATGCATATAATTCTTAGGGACTGTCTTGATTCTCCTATTATGTAATGGGAGATTTTGTTTGGTGACTATTAACTGATGTATTGATTTTGTCACCAGTGTATGTAAAATTAATTTTGAACAAATAGTCATAAGTTGTAATAAATTCTTGTGATGTATATATATAAAAAAAAATTTATGAGATATGGATGACGTAATTTATATTAAATTCTTATTCAATCACACCCTAAAATCTCTAAATAAGAGATGTTAGGGCGTGACAGGGTGGTATCAGAGCCTAGGCTTTACTGTGGACCTGTGGAAAGGAGGTAGATGGTCTAGGAGGGGTAGAGTCATGTTTGTGCTCTTGCATGTGCCTTGAATAACTGTTTGTTGTGTTTATATTCTAAATGTTATAAATTTTGTCACTTATGTTTTTGCCACTGATAAAAATTAGATAATGAGTTCTCCTACGCGAAGTGCTTCAAGTTCTAACCCACCTGAGGGTGGTGAGAGGTCAGAATTTTATAGGGTCATGAGGGATGTGGCCAATACTTTGGCCGAAACAGTGGCAAACACGGTTAGGGAGACTCTTCGTGCTAACCCACCATCACCGCCTCAACCAGTGTTAGAGACGGGTGTTGACAATAGAATGAAGGGTGCACTTAGAGAAGTCCAACGCCACAATCCACCTACTTTCAATGGGGAGCCCGACCCGAATGTTGCAGAAGATTGGCTTATACGAGTTGAGCGCCTTTTCAATCTTTTGCAAGTTGAAGAAGATCTACGGGTTAGGGTGGCAACTCATCTGTTGTCAGGAGAGGCGTTATAGTGGTGGACGTCTATTGAGCATATTAGAGGAGGGAACATTCTTACATGGAAGGACTTCTCCACTGCTTTTCTGGATAAATATTTTCCTACAATTTTTCGGGACCAAAAGAAAAACGAGTTTATATACTTGACCCAGGGGAATATGACGGTGCAACAGTATGAGGCACGATTTACTGCTTTATCCTGTTTTGTACCTGGGTTGGTGGCAGATGAGGCTAGCAAGGCTCGGAGATTTCTAAAGGGACTGAGAGATGACATCAAAACCTCAGTGGCAGTGTGTAGATTGACGACATATTCTGATGTGGTAAAGACCGCTTTAGTGGTAGAACAGGAGATATCCCAGAGTCACAGGGTGGGGGGTATTAGCATACCTCCTAGAGGAGCGAGACAGCAGGATCGTTCAGCTAAGAGACAGAGAACTCAGTCCAGTAGGACTTCTTTTAATTCTCAGTCTCAGCAACTGCAGTCTCAAGGCTCCATGGCAAGTGGGTCCTCCCAGAGTCAGAGAGTTTGTTATGGGTGTGGGAAACCAGGTCACTTGCGATATCAATGTCCCAGATGTTATAATTGCGGACAATACGGTCATATGCAACGGGATTGTTCGGCAGGGATGAGAGGTCCTCAGAGTGCCGCTAGTCAGACCCCACCGACTCCTCGACAAGGGTCAGGGTCACAGACTAGACCTCCGTTTCAAGGACGTGATACTCATTCCCATCAGACATCTTAAAGGTCTCAGGCAGCTTCTTCTTAATCTGTTAGACCTCCAAGATCAGCTCAGAACACTAGACAACAGGGACAGATGACTCAAGGACGAGTTTTTGCTCTGACTCAGCCGACAGAGCCTGTAGACCACGGAGTTGTGGGAGGTACATTACTGGTTTTTAACGTATGGGCTCGTGTCTTATTTGATTCTGGAGCTACTCATTCTTTTATATCCACCCATTTTGCATTTGCATTAGGATTAGAGTCTGAGTTGTTGGATTCTGTATTACAAGTGGAGTCACCTATGGGTAGTACTTTAGAGGTTGGGAGGATATGTCGCTCCTATATGTTAGAAATCAATGGGCACAGGTTATCATTTGATTTGATACTTATGGATTTCACAGAGTATGATGTGATACTAGGAATGGATTGGTTGTCCGCTTATCGAGTTCTATTGGATTGTCACAAGAAGAAAGTGATCATCCACATGTCAGATGGCATCATTTTTAGTTTTTATGGGGATAAATATGCATTATTGCATTATCCTTTGCTTGGGTCGCAAAACAAGAAAGGGATGAGGAACATGATAGCAAGTATATTAGTAGAAGAGACTAATAAAGGGGTTTCTGAACTTCCTCGGGTGATGAATGAATTTCCTGATGTCTTTCCTGAAGAATTGCTCAGGTTACCTCCAACTAGAGAGGTGGAGTTTGCTATTGAAGTGTATCCAAGCGTGGCACCTATATCAGTTGCTCCTTACCGAATGGCTCCAGCAAAGTTGAAAGAGCTAAAGCCGCAGATAGAAGAATTGTTAGAGAAGGGATTCATCCGACCTAGTACTTCTCCTTGGGGTGCACCAGCATTGTTTGTGAAGAAGAAAGATGGTTCATTGCATTTATGCATCGATTACAGACAGTTAAATCGGGTTACAGTGAAAAACAAATATCCTTTACCTAGGATTGATGATTTGTTCGACCAGTTGAGAAGATCTTGTTGTTTTTCCAAGATAGATCTTCGTTCGGGTTATCATCAATTGAGAATAAAGGAAGGAGATATACCCAAAACCGCTTTTCGTACCCGGTATGGACATTATGAGTTTTTGGTCATGCCATTTGGACTGACTAATGCTCCTGCTGCCTTTATGGATTTGATGAATCGTGTTTTTAGACCTCACTTAGACCAATTTGCGATTGTGTTCGTGGATAATATCCTCATTTATTCTTCATCTGAGGTTGAACATGAGCAACATTTACGCGTGGCATTTCAAACACTGAGAGAGCATCGTCTTTATGCCAAGCTAAGTAAATGTGATCAGAAGTAAAATTTTTGGGCCATGTGGTGTCAAGACAAGGAATCTCAGTGGACCCATCAAAAGTAGAAGCAGTTATGAAATGGGAACGACCAAAGAATGTGTTTGAAGTCCGCAGTTTCTTGGGTTTAGCAGGATACTATAGGCGCTTTGTTGAGAACTTTTCCCAATTGGCTGCACCAATGACTAGGTTAACAAGGAAAGGAGTCAGATTTGAATGGAATGATGCATGTGAGCAAGCATTCCAAGAATTGAAGAAAAGATTGACTTCAGCACCTATCCTTGTGATACCACAACGTGGAGTTGATTATGTAGTTTTCACCGATGCTTCCTTGGATGGGTTAGGGTGTGTGTTAATGCAACAGGGTCGAGTTGTAGCCTATGCATCTCGTCAGTTGAAACCTCATGAGCAGAATTATCCCACTCATGACCTAGAACTTGCTGCGGTAGTGTATGCTTTGAAGATTTGGTGACATTATCTGTATGGTGAGAGGTTCGAAGTCTTTTGTGATCATAAAAGTTTGAAATACATTTTCACCTAAAAAGACTTGAACTTGAGACAGCGAAGATGGATGGAATATTGGGAAGACTATGATTTCTCTATCCACTATCATCTAGGCAAGGCAAATGTGATGGCTGATGCATTAAGTAGGAAGTCGAGGGCCATGGTTAGTGCGATGATAGGGGAATGGAGCATGTTGCGGTCTGTTTGTGATTATGATATCTTGGCTGAGGATCGCGGAGATCAAATTTGCCTTTTTACACTTGTTGCCCAACCGTCTCTTGTGCATAGAGTGATTGAATGGCAACATCAAGATTCCGAGACCAAAGCCTTGCATGAGCAAGTGTTACGCGGTGATGGGAGTGTGGATTGGACCATTGGTTTAGAAGGGAGTTTGCGATTCAAGGGCAGAATCTTTGTTCCATCGAGTAAAGAGTGTAAAGATGATATTCTTAAGGAATTTCATCATTCTAAATTTGTTGTTCATCCTGGTGGTACTAAGATGTATCATGATTTACGTCATTAGTTTTGGTGGAAAGGAATGAAGAAGGATGTTGCTGAATATGTGGCTAGATGCCTTACTTGTCAACAACTAAAGACTGAGCATCAAAGACCTGCAGGATTACTCCAACCATTGCCTGTGGCAGAGTGGAAGTGGGATCACATCACCATGGATTTTGTTACTGGATTACCACGTTCTTTAAAAGGGAAGGATGCAATCTGGGTGATTGTAGATAGATTAACCAAAGTATCACACTTTCTTCCTATACGTATAATCGATTCAGTGGATGTTTTGAGTCGGTTGTACATTAAAGAAATTGTAAGATTGCATGGAGTTCCAGTTTCAGTGGTGTCAGACAGAGATCCCCGGTTTACAGCTCAATTTTGGCAAAGCCTCCAAAGAGCTATGGGCACTCAGTTGTTATTTAGTACAACCTTCCATCCCCAAACTGATGGTCAATCAGAGTATACTATTCAAATTCTAGAAGATATTGTGAGGGCTTGTGTGATGGATTTCCAAGGTAATTGGGAGGACCATCTACCACTTGTGGAATTCACATACAACAATAGCTATCAGTCAAGTATTGGAATGGCACCTTTTGAGGCACTCTATGGTAGACCGTGTAGATCCCCGTTATATTGGGTAGAAGTGGGAGAAGCTACCTTATTAGGACCGGAGCTTGTACAAGAAACGACTTAAAAGGTGAAATTGATACGTCAACGTTTGCTTACAGCCCAAAATAGACAGAAAAGCTATGCAGACAAGAGCAGACGACCGTTAGAATTCAGAGTGGGGGACCATGTGTTCTTAAAGGTGTCTCCGCATAAGGGCATGATGCGCTTTGGACAGAAAGGTAAACTTGCTCCACGTTATATTGGTCCATTTGAAGTCCTAAGGCGGGTTGGCGAAGTAGCTTATGAGCTAGCATTGCCGCCACGGTTATCGGGAATTCATAACACATTCCATGTATTGATGCTAAGAAAGTATGAACCTCACCCAACACATGTACTTGACTGGAGTGAGTTGGATATCCAACAAGATGTTTCATATGAAGAGGTTCCTATTCAAATCCTGAACTCGAGAGTACAAGTCTTGCGTGGCAAGCCCATCCCATTACTCAAGGTCTTGTGGAAGCATCATGATGTTGAAGAGGCCACATGGGAGTTAGAGTCAGAGATTCAAAGAAAGTATCTAGAGCTTTTGATAGCGAGAGGTAATTTCTGATTCATGTTTTCAAATTTCGAGGACGAAATTTATTTTTAGGAGGGTAGGTTGTGGAATTCCAAAAAATATATATATATTACAAATTTTAGAAAATATGACTAAGGGTAATTGAGTAATTTTATGAGAATTAGGTTGGATAATAGAAGTGGGCTTGTGTTGGAATTGGTAAGGGTGAATTGGGCTTGAATTTGAAATTGTTGGACTTAGGCCCATTGAGCCAAGGCCTTATTTATATAAGAGATGGGGTTTTCTAGAATTAAGTGGAAGGAAAAAAAAGAAGAAGAGAAGAGGAGAAGGAGTTCACATTCCAGGAAGAAAAGAAGAGAAAGGAGAGAGAAGAAAAGAGAGGACAAAAAAAAAATTCAAGAAGTTTAGCTTGGAAAACAAGTAGGAGATTCTAACACTATACTTACTTCATGTTATGTGTTTTGTAGTTGAATTGATATTGTTGTTATGTATGTGACATGTTTTGACTTGAATTCTTGGTTGCTTGGATGATGAATTATGAGTGAAGTTACTTATTGCAAATTGTTTGTTGTGATTGCATGAAGAATTATGTGTGAGTTGAAGTGTTGATAAAGTGGAGTAGAGATGATTTTGTGAGAAGTGTAATTCATGTAACTGTCTTGTGTTGGTTGAGTTGATGCATTTTTCTGGATTGAGAATTGTATGATTTCTCATTTGTTTTGGAAAATAGACGTATTAAGCTTTAATTAGCCGTTGATTTCGTTGAATTTGGAGTTAAAACGGATTTTTGGTGAATTTTTGAAGTGGGGAGTTGAATTCTAGAAATGGGACGTTTTGAACCAACTCTAGAATTCGAGTCTGGTGTTTCACTCGACAATGAACAATGCTGTCGAGTGAACAGTGTCGAGTGTTGAGAAACAGTGTTTTTAATGAACAGTATCGAGTGAACAGTGTTTTCAGTGAACAGTATCGAGTGAACAGGGTCTAGTGAACAGTGTAGAGTTGCAGTGTCGAGTGAACAGTGTTTCAGTGAACAGTGTCGAGTGAACAGTATCAAGTGTCGAGCAAAATTTCAGAACCACCCCAAATCGACTGAATACTTCTCAAAAAGTCCTGGATTTTGCATAAAAATCATAATTTCTTGAGATTTATCATAGTGATGATATTGAAAGGCTGTTAATGTATGCATTGGACCTTGGATTGGCCGTTTTGTATACAGATCCAAGGAGAATGCGGATATGATATTCTAAGTGTTGGATCTTGGGTGGACCGTTCTGTATACGGACCCAAGGGGAACATGAATATAATGATATGAAGTGTTGGACCTTGGGTGGATCGTTCTGTATACGGACCCAAGGGGAACACGAATATTTCGATATGATGTGTCAGACCTTGGATGGGCCGTTCTGTATACGGATCCAAGGGGAATACGAACAGAAATTTCATATGTGAACGAGCATAATAGTTTGATATATTATTATTGGATGTCTACTCCTGTGATTGAATATTTGTGGAATGTGAATAATTTCGTATAATGTTAGAACTTTCCTATTGGGCTTTAGGCTCACCCCCTCCCTCCACAGGTACACAGAAGGATGCTCATCCTAGAGATGTTCCAGAGCTTTCTTAGGGAGTCTGGAGTCAGTATGCATATAATTCTTAGGGACTGTCTTGATTCTCCTAGTATGTAATGGGAGATTTTGTTTGGTGACTATTAACTGATGTCTTGATTTTGTCACCAGTGTATGTAAAATTAATTTTGAACAAATAGTCATAAGTTGTAATAAATTCTTGTGATGTATATATATATAAAAAAAAATTATGAGATATGGATGACGTAATCTGTATTAAATTCTTATTCAATCACACCTTAAAATCTCTAAATAAGAGATGATAGGGCGTGACAGTTACGGACAATCCCAAGGTTGGAATTACATAAATTGGTTCTTATGCAAAAACAAATTGCGGTATAGAAGTAAATGACTACACACTGTATAAGGCTAATAAAATAGCTCTAGAGAGAGTATGTGAGAACCATACAGAGGCTTATAGTGTGCTGCCTACATTTGCTGCTATAGTTGAAAACAAAAACCTTGGGAGCATGGTGATTATAAAAATAGTAAGGGGATCAAGTACTTAGCAACCAAGATTTCATAGGTTCTTCATGACTTGCCCAGCATGCAGAGATTGCTTTATAAATGGATGCAGACCCTTCATAGGCTTGGATAGCTAGCATTTGAAGGGGCCATATGGAGGAATGTTGTTGAGTGTAATACGAATTGATGCAAATGGCTCTATTTTTCCACTTGCTATGTGTGTATGTGAAGCTGAGAGAGAAGACAGCTGGTGTTGGTTTTTGGAGAAGTTAAATGATCATATTGGGAGGCATGATGCAAGAGCTATCACTATGGTGAATGATGGACAAAAAGGCCTGATTTCAGCCTTGGGAAAACATTGGCCCACAGAAAAATTGAGAAGGTGTTCACTCAAAATTCAAGTATAGATATCCTGGGTTGAAAATTGATTACCTGTTTTAGGAAGCTGCAAAAATCAACTAACAAGACAGATTGGTTGAATGCCATGACCAAAATCAACCAAGTAAGTGAGTTAACAGCTAGGTGGCTTTTGGACATTGAGCCTTCTGTTTTGTGTAAGTGGGCAATTGACAGAATAGCCAAAATAGATCATGTAACTAATAATTTTACTACGAGTTATAACAGCTTCTTAGGGGTGTAGAGGTGTAAACCAGTGTTGGCTCTTTTGAATCACATAAGGAAGTCAATTATGAAGAAATTGCAAAAGAAAATAATGATGCTTCAAAATTGGAATTAGAGGGTGCCCCCCAATGTAAAGGCAGAGATGACAAGGTCAACAAATGAAGGAAAACAACTGTCTTCGATTCATAGTGGCCAATTGGAGTTTGAGGTGTTAGATGGGATTAGAACATTTGAGGTCAAGGCTACACAACAGTATTATGATTGTGGAGCATGGTTATTGACTGGGATTCTATGCAAACATGCAAAGAGGGCTATCTACAACTCTAGATTGGATGCAGAAGATTACATTGACCCAATATTGACTATTGAAGCAATGAAAAGGACTTATATAGGCATACTTCACCCACTACCAAATCCAAGTAGATGGCCTGAAGTTAATAGATTGCCTATTTTACCTCCTGTGAGAACAAGGCAGCCTGGAAGGCCAAAGAAGGTAAGGAAAAGAGAGTCACATGAACTTGAGATAAGGAACAAGAGATCATTCATGATACATTGCAGTTTTTGTGATGGGAGTAACCATAATAGGAGGACATGCATACTTGCACCCTCTAATGCAAGGGTAACAAGGACAACAAGGAAAACAAGGGCTAGGGTAAATACAATATTATCACACAGTAATCATTTTAGTATTTTTTATTATCAGTTTTCTAACAAACTTTCTTTTTTTGTTGTGATAGGTGCAAACTAGATAGCAGGTGAACAAAGCAAGGCCTAAGGTAAATGGAAATTACCACAGGGCAATCATTTATGCATCAATTTATGAAATTACTAACAAATGTTCAATCTTTGTTCTGACAGGTGCAAAGTGGAGAGCAAGTGAACTTAAGGCATCAGGGAAGGAGAAACAATAGGGTTAACATTGGCAACCAAGTTTGATAATAGAATGTGGAGCTAATATTTACTCACTTTTAATATAGACTTCCATTAGGATGTTTACAATTTGGTTTGTAGGGAAACAATAGCTATATTTCTGGGCAACCATCAAGAATTCCAAGTACGTCAAGAAGCCAACAACTTCCCAGAATTCACCCAAACGAGATACTCATTTTTTCAAGCCAACAACCACCTTGCAATTAGCCAACTAAAGACTGACTTGTTTTTTTATTGCTATTAGGGTTTTGTGGGATGTTGAAATTAATATTGGGATGTTGTCTACTTCATTGGGAAGGTTTTTAGTATTTTGGGTTTCGGAGGATGCTTAAATTAATATTAGGATGCTTTACTACTATTTTGGATGCTTTCCAGTATCGAGGGAAGCTTTTTTGGGTATTCATGGTGCATATATACAAACACTATGATGCATACAAAATGAATATTGATATGGTGTTTGAAACTATTATTTGTATGCAAATTGTGAAGTTGGTTTAATGGAATTGCTATTTTGGATCTTTCAGTTCAATGATGGATGATAGATTAGCTTATTTACATTATGCCTTTCCTTGTTTTGCTTGTTTATTTTCATACCATGTATTCCACTCCATGCATTATGTATTAGGAAGAACGTATATATGAGGAGTGCTGGTTACATCACATTAGATTGAAATATACTCCATACTTTTATAAAAGACCTAGCTTCATAGATATAACAACTACAACAATTAGAATGATACGCCTTTTCAATGCCTTTTGTTCAGCTGCCATTAACACCACCTTTGCAACCAATTATTGATTACCCTTATCTAGTTTGATTCCAACATTTTTTACTTACGTTGCATAGAATTCCTTGGCCTGCACAGCTTCAAGGATTTTTTATGCTTGCTTTTGCATCATACTAGTTGATAGCATCATATTAAGGTCAGTTCATGTGTTGATTTCATATTCATCAGGATGCCACCATGAATAATATGAACATTCTTTGTTCATGCAAGTGAAATATAGTTTGCCTAGATTAGCCTCTGACTTAGATATCCTAACTGCAACCCCTTTCCCACACCTGCATCTCCTATTTTTAAACTTGATGATGCTTCCATTGATGCCATTGTTGTGACCATTTGATGAACCTAAAGACATTTTGGCTGCCTTTCTAGATTTTTGTTTACCAGTTATCAAATGCTTGTTCCTGGTTTTTATATGTGAATGTAAAGTATTTATAGGCTGCAAGCTTGCATGTGACCATTGGAAATTAACGGTCTTATTATGTGAACGAGCTTCTTTTTTCCTTTGCTTAATGTGGAGCATGGTAAAAGGTGGGTTAAAGGGAGTCAAAGTCTCTAAAAAAATTAAAGGCAAATCTATCTAAGAATTTTGTTAGCTTCACCCACGTTTTTTATTATTTTTGACTTATCCCAATGACTGCTTATATTATCTTAATACTCAAATAGCTAAACATGGCGTTATTTTGATAAAATCGCAAAGCAATTTTTTTCTCTTTCCTCCTTTTCCGTTTAATTTAACATTCGAATTCAAAAATCAGGGAGCAATTTGATTATTTCAAAACTTGCAAAGGGCAATTATATTTTTATTTAACCTTAGGGGGTAAATGTTAATATCTTATATATATTCATTAATTTCCTCCTAAATTAGTAGAACCCCTCAATTTTGATTGAGTTATATTACTCTTACGAACTCATGTATTTTAATAAATGTGACATTACTCACTCATGTATACAAATTAATGCAATATTATTTATTTATTTACACATCATTACCCTTCATTAAATAAGTAGATTTTTATATTTGTTATTTTATTTATCTTATGACACATTAATTTATATGCGAGAGTTTGTACAAAAAAAAATTTATAATACTTGCATTATTCATTTTTTATTAATTCGCCTTGGTAATCAATTTATAATTACCTTGTTCTCCCTTGCTTCTTTCAACGCTTTTTGAGCAAACATATGTTGAGTTCCTACCCATTGTTGATTCATCAGCATCCTCTTCAATTCAAGCTCAAGGCCAGCCAAGCAACATCTTCACCTATTGACTCCAAACAAAGCTTTTCCATCAAAGTCATGGTGCATCTGGGCTCAGTCAAGCGTAGGCACCCCATCATTTTAGTCAACCATAGCTCTGCTATTAACTCATGGTGAAGCTTGGCTTGGCTCAGCTAGCCAAAGCTTTTGAAATTTAATGGTAAGAATGAGAAATTTTCATGGTCATGGCCTAAGATGAAGAAGTTGCAAGATGATTTCTTTTCTAGAACTCGTAGTGGTGATACTAATATTTTGATTAAAGCCATCTCTCGTTTTTCTTTCTGACATATCCTGATTTAGTGCCAACTATTTATCATTCTAACTATTCTTTGTTATCACAATTCACACTATTGGCAGTTCTCACCATTCTTGTACCATTTGTTGAGTAAATGGAGCATTCTTTTGACATTTGTCATATCTCTTGACGTATGCCTTTGTATCCACGACCATGTATGCCCAAAATAGCCTCGACACAAAATTCCACGTGCCATTGATCTACATCCGACATGATTTCCCTAAATCCTCTCTTGCATTTCTTCAAGACTAGTCTATTAGTCACTCATAACACTCAAATAAGGACCCAAAAAAGAATGCTTACGTAATTGCCTATTTATCAATGCAGATCAACAAGCCTTTAATTTTAACTTGTAGGCACCATTCTTATCAGTTCCATTGCTCAAGGACTCCACTAATAGAATCATCCAATTCTTAAGATCTTCTTAGATTACTAACACGCTTTGAGCAAGTTCAATCTGTAAGGTTTCAAGAGCATTTTGGCTTGTGCCTAGTTTTTGCTTTAATTTAATGGTGATCATGCAGCATTTTTTTTCTTCAATTTGATTACCTCTAATTGCATTGACAATAACCATTTTTTACCCTACAATGCATTCTTTGGTGAATGCAGAAACAATGTCGTGCATGCAGTGGATCCAATTTCATCCCACGATGATATTATATGCAAAAGAAGCATTTATCACAGCAAAGTTCATTGCTAATATTCTCTCAACAACAGGTACTTGCAACCTCAAAAACCTTACTAGACTAGTGGAATTACCGTCATACCCAATTATAAATGTCTTACTTTCAACAATCCCGGCCACATCGAGGCTTATCTTTTAAAAACTGTGCTATAACAGTACATCAGCACTACACTTGCCATCAAATTAAGTCTTTGCAAACATTGGCATTAGAAATTTGCAAAATAACTGTTAAGCCAAAACTAATGTAGGGCCAAAAAAACTCTCAGCCACTTTGATCAAGAATAACCAAACACAGTAAGATCCTCTCTAAACCATACTAACAAGACTTGACATAGAACTCAAATGACAAATAGATGACTTTGAAGAAGAAAGAACATAGAATTTAAAGTGGTTCGACATTGATTTTCCTACATCCACTTTCAAAAACTCCAAAAGAATTTTATTAAGACAAAGCAATGTACAAACTCCGTAATGAAGCAGTCAAGAACACAGCTTTGAACCTTACTGAAACTAATACAGAGAAACAAGAATTCCTAAAATACTAGATCCCAATTACAACCAAAATCTATATTTCTCTTAATTTCTCTGTTTTCTCTCTTAGTTACAAACTGTTCTCGTTAGCTAATATATACTCAAAGATTATAGAGTAACTAACCAACTAACTAGGTAGCTAGCTGCAGCTGACTAGCCAACTAACTTCTAATAACTAACTCACAACTAATTTTCCCTCCAGCTGCATAACTGAATTGATGAGTTGAATAGCTGACTTCTGATCGAACCTTTAACAATCTCCACCTTGGTTCTAAAGTAAGTTCATGTGCTTATCCTTTTGCAACCTTAGTCTTTTTTTACTTCTCAGCCTTTGTCAAGATTGATCAACCTCGTGCACAATCTGAACTTGACCAATGGACATCACGATTAAAATGCAACCTTACATCAACATATTTAGTTCTTTATTGATGCACATGATTTTTCCACAGCAAAATGGCACTTTGACTATCTGAATGTACCACTGGAACTTGATGCAAAACCTTTGGTTCAGTTACTAATCCCGTAAGCCACAATGCCTCCTTGATTGTTTCCGTAGTAGTTGTATACGCAGTTTTAGTTGTTGAAAGAGCAACAATTGATTGAAGTTGAGATTTTAGCTGATAGCTCTACTACAAAGTGTAAACAAGTAACCCGTGGTTGATCTTCTTTTTTCTACATCCCCTGCAAAATCAGAATCTATATAACCAGCAAGTGCTGCAACATTTTCAGATTTTTTATAACATAAACCAATAGCCATTGTCCCTTTTGAGATATCTAAACAGCCATTCAACCACTCCAATGCACCTTTCCTAGGTGACGTAAATTTGCTCAATACACTCATAGCTTGAGCTATTTTAGGCCTTGAACAAACCATTGTAAATATAACACACTCCCTATGGCATTAGAATAAGGTACACCTAACATATCTTGTTCTTCATCTTCAGTTGTGGGATACTGTAGTGTTCAAAATAAAAATTGTGCAGCTAAGAAACGTTCACAGGTTTAGAGTTCTCCATTGAAAAGCTCTATAAGTAGCCTTTTTATGATAACAACAACCTGCCACTTACTATATTTCTATATATTTCGATTCCAAGAATTTTCTTAGCAGGACCGATGTCCTTCAGCTCAAATTCATCTTTGAGAATTTCTTTTAAGTTCATTATCTCCAACTTATCTCCAATTGCTATTAACATGTTAATATATATCAGAAAGTAAATTGGACAAGAATCTAGATTCTCCTTGAAGTATACACAACCATCACAGCAACTTCTATGGAAACCTTTCGCATACCACAAAGGAATCAAACCTTTTATACCATTGTCTAGGGGATTGTTTTAAACCATAAATAGACCTCTTTAACAAACATACTTTATTTTCTTCCCCTACAACCTCAAAACCTTCTGGTTGTTCTAAAATTTTTTCATCTAACTCTCTAGGAAGAAAAGTAATCTCAACATCTAGTTGTTCTAGTTCCCAATCAAACTGAGTTATCAAAGCAAGGAGAATTCTTATGGATGTGTGTTTTACCACTGGAGAGAAACCTCTTTGCAATCAACCCCTTATCTTTGTGTGTAGCCCTTGGCTACCAACCTGCTTAACTAAGTGGTTCAGACTCTACTGCACCTTCTTTTCTCTTGAAAATCCACTTGCAGTCCACAACTTTCTGATTTTTAGGCTTATGTACAAGCACCTAGATTTGATTATGAGGGAGTGAATGCATTTCTTCTTTCATTGCACTTAAACATCTTCATGAATCCTTACTTTCTAAAGCTTCTTTATAGAGTGGATCTGATTGCTTTAAATCGTTAGCCACTATAAGAGTATAAGCCATAACACCTGCATAACCGAATCTGTCATGAGGTTTTATTAACCTCTTTAGCCTATCCTTAGTCAATTGATAATCTAGTAGGTCTATTACTTGATCTTCTTCTTGAGTATCCTCGTGAATTTCCTTTATAGCATCTTTAATCCTTTGAGTTTCAATTTGCGGAGGTTACACCTCAAACTCAAAGTGTTCTCTGCTATGATAAACTTTATAATCCACAAGATCATCTTTATTTTCTACATTAGAAATTGAATTTTGAGTTTCAAGCATGACATCTCTACTACTGATGATCTTAATTCTAGAAGGGCTTTTCTCCTATAACCCATATCCTTTAGTTCCATCTGGATATCCTATAAACGTCACAGATCTTGGCTTAAGTTTACTTTCAAAGGCTGCACAACCAAATACTCTAAGGTTACTATAATTTGCAGGTTCCTTACTCCCTAATTCCTCTGAACTTTTATAATTGATGGCACTAGATGGTGAACTATTCACCAATATTGTGAGAGCTCCATAACTGAACAAAATACATCTTACTTTATCTAAGAGAGTCCTATTCATTCTCTTATCTCAGCTAGGCCATTTTGTTTAGGAGTTTTTTAACCGTCTTATGCCTTTGTATTCCATTTTCTTTGGAAAAAATATTAAACTCCTCACTACAAAATTCATGTCAATTGTCAGTCCTCAAAACTTTTAAGTTTCTTCCCTGTTTGATTTTCAATTAGAGCTTTCCAATGTTTAAACTCTGTAAAGGCTTCATCTTTATTTTTTAACAAAGAGATCCAAATCTTTCTAAAGTAATCATCTACAATAGACTTGAAATATCTACTTCATAAGTTGGCACTTTAGTAGGCCCCCTATAGATCAGAATGTGCATAAGAAAGAACGCGATCTGATTTATGAATTGAAGAAGTAAATTTCAGTTTGTGTTGCTTACCAAGAATGCAGTATTCACAAAAGTCAATCTTATTGATTGAGTCACTACATGGCAAGCCTTGAGTTTGTAATTCCCTTAGCCCTCTTTCGCCAATATGAGCTAGTCTCTGATGCCAAAAATTTTATCTTGTCATCAGTAACAGAGATTACAACTGCATCACCTAAAACCACTTAAGCTTCAAGTACATACAAGCCATTTCTCCTCTTCCTTTTCATGACTACCACGACAACCCTTTGTGACCTTTAACTAGCTATTATCTGAAAGACTAACTTGATTCCTCCAAAGTTTCTAGAGAGATTTAAGTTCCATTTCAGCTTTGAGACATGTTTCACATTCGTTAAAGCTCTTGTTATGCCATAAAAAATTTTCACGTATACAATACCAATACCAGCAACCATACATGCTTCATTGTTTCCCATAAGGACTTTACCACCCTTTAATGGATTGTAATCAAAGAAGTAATCCTTTCTTGAACACAAATGATAGGTGCAACCGGAGTCTAATATCCATTCATTATTATTTTGCTCTGCATTAATAGCCAACACCTCTGAACTTTCATAGCCATCACTTGCTACAGTAGCATTAGCATTTTCAAAGCCTTTTTCTTTCTTTTTGAACTTTCTTCCTAGATAATCTTCTTGAAATGATCCTCCTTATGAAAATAAAACTTCTTGTGCCTTTGACCTTGGATTTTGACCTTGATTTTCCCCAGCCCTTTTGTCCCCTTTTCTGACTTCTGCCTCTAATTGTCAAACTACCACAATTGGCACCAGATTTCTTCTCTAATTTCATCTCGACATCTCTTGATCTTAGAACTGACAGAACATCATCAAAGGTCAAACATTCTCTACCATACTTAATAGTAAGCTGTTAGGTTTTTACTTTTAATCATTTCTATTTTTTGATTTGTACTTATATTTTTCATTTTGGTTTGTATTTAACCTAATGAGTGGTTGGACAAATGCAGTTTGAAGAATTTCCTAAATTGTTTGCATTTTTCAGAGGGTGGTTCTCTCGAAACAACTGATAAAATTTATGATCTTATTCATTTTGTACAATCATACTACCAACATAATAAAATATGTTAATTTTCACAAGAGAATTCTTTGGCCAAAGATTTAAATGATCAATTACTTAAACAACTTAAGGGGAAATAATTAACTGTCAAAGGTGTCAATACTTCCAATATTGTTGTACTAATTAATCACTATACAAAGATTCACATTTCCAAATTACAAAGACCATTGAATGCAAAATTTCCCACTCCTTAGTAATTCAAAAAATGTTTATCCTAGTATATTATTTCGCAGTTAACTCATGATTATTAAGATGAGTATCTTTAGTGCCTATAAGATACAATAAAAACAAGTCACTAAAATTAGATCTTATTTATAATTTGTTCAATACAATTATTACTATCAGTGACTCACAATTGGTTAATTAATCCAATCAGTTGTGACCTTCACTATAATTATCAGCAATTCCATTGGCTAACATCAATCTTGACGTGGATCAATCATCTTTAATTTAATAAGCGATACTTTTTGTTTCCACCATCAATGTAAACTCTAAAGATATCTATCTTTCTAATATTTTTCTGTAATTACAAATTTATACCTAGTATTAAAACTAACTCTTTACCACCTATACACATGAAACCCTAATCTCTAGAGAAAGATGTATGAGTTACTTTTGAAAGATCATGAAAGAACTTTCAAGTTATCATTAGATTTGATTGATTTACATGAAAAAAAAGGCCACTGTTATTGCCAATAAAAAAATTTGCCACCATGGGAGCTTTCTTCCATATTAATCATTAAAATTTTTGCCAAGAGAAAATAAATAAATTGATTAAAAGAGATGGAAGAAAAATAAGGGAAAAAATACTTTAATTCGGGAGAAGATTTTGGAATTTGATAAAATGACAAATTCTTCTTAATGATCACTCTATTTATTTTCTTTACTCATTTTCTCTATATGGATATCTTGCAAGATATTATCTATATTTTACGAAGAAGATGGGTGTATATAATTTAAAGGAAAATAAAATTAGATAATTTTGGGAATGTTGGTGTCGAGTGTCGAGATCTTGTCTAGTGTCGAGTTGTTGTCGTGTCCAGATTTTGTGGAGTTTCGAGATTTTGTGTTGAGTGTCGAGTGTCGTGTGTCGGATAGTTGTGCCGAGAATGTTGGTGACGAGATTGTTGGTGTCAACATGCATGTGCCATGCACATGTTATATTTTGATCAACTTGTGATGAAACAAGAATATTATTTTAATTCTTATTTTATTGTTTCTAGAATTATATTTTAGGAAGTATTTGATTTATAATAAATATCTCCTTAAGATTAGGATATAATATCTTGTATTCCAAATAAAATAGGAGAATATTTATTTGTGTCTAAATTCCTTTAGAAGTTTAATTATAACACTTCCTATTATATTTCTCCTTATCCTAATATGATTTTGATTAGAATTTTTGCAGGATTTTAAAGGAGATTTCGTCCAAGCCTCTCAATATATATACCATGTTATATTTACATAACTGGAAGGGCTGATCACGTGGAAGACAAATTGGCGGGTTAGCTGATTTGGTTGTGTTTTGAGAGAGTCTTGATTTTGGCATTCGATGAATTGATAGAAGAGCTTAAACGCAAATTGGATGCTTCTTTAATTTGATTCTTTGAGTCTTTTGATTCATGTATGAGTGGTAGAAATCGTACATGAGTTGTTGATTGAATCTGTGTGAGTTAGTAGACACTTGGGATAACTTCGGGTTAAGTGTTTATGTAATTCAATGTCAGACATCGTGTGTTAAGTATAACTTAACAGTGTATTGTTAAGTTATCTACGATAGAGAGTGGACAGTGTCACTAGAGTTTAAGATCTTTGCGAATATTTTGTTTTACAAAGATTAGGTCAGTGTGTGAGGGTGAGTCAACATTGTAAAAGGTCCTAAAGATTGTACAAACAAGAACTTAGTGAATTGCAGCTCTATAGCTGTCCGTGGATGTAGGTTTTATAACCGAACCACGTAAAAATCCTATTGTGCCGATTTACTTTACAGTTTATTATTATATTACTTATAACTGCATACTTCTAGAACTATCAATTAGTATTAGAGTAGGTTCACTGATAGACAAGTGAAGAAAATGATCAGGCTGATCTAGAAGAATGGAGTTTATTCGCAATGGAGTATCTGGAACACAACCACCTATCCTTGATGACAGTAATTATTCATGTTAGAAGGTAAGAATGATGATGTATATCAAGTCTCTTGATGACAGGGCATGGACTAGTGTGCTTAAAGGATGGACACCGCCAACGAAGGTGAATGCTTTTGGTGATTCCGAACCCAAACCTGAAGATGAATGGACTGATGAAGAATACCGACGTTCTAGCTGGAATTCAAAGGCTCTTAACGCAATCTTTGCTGCAGTGGAATTAAATAACTTCGAACAGATTTCAAGGTGCAAAGTAGCCAAAGAAGCATGGGACATACTTGAGGTGAAACATGAAGGTACTATATCTGTTAAAAGATCTAAATTGATGAGATTAAATTCTCAATTTGAAAATTTGATGATGCATGAGGATGAGTCAATTTCTGAGTTTTACTCTAAGATATGTCCCATTACAAATTCAGCATACATGCTTGGCAAAACTTTCACTGATGTAGAAATTGTTAGCAAGATAATTAGGTCTGTTCCAGATAAATTTCAACCTAAAATTTCAGCCATTGAGGAAGTTAAAAACACTGATGAGATGAGGGTTGATGAACTGATTGGCATTCTCCAAAACTTTGAATTAATCAAAGTACTAGGAAGCAAAAAGGAAAAAGCATTGCATTTAATGTGAAAACTGAAAAATCTGATGATCAAAGTAATGATGAGCTTGATGAAACTGATTCTAAACAGATTGCTTTTCTAACAAGAAATTATGTCAAGTTCATGAAAAGAAATTTCAGGAAAAAGAATCAAGAAAAGCCATCAAACTCAAGTGAAGAAAAATTCAGAAAGTTCAGCAAGGAGAATGACAAGAAGAAGCCAAAACAACCTGAAAAGAAAAGGCAGATTCAGTGTTATGAATGTTCCGATTATGGGCATATTCAATCTGAATGTGCTAATCTCAAGAAGAAGAATAAAGGGCTGACAGCAACATGGAGTGATGAATCAGAATCGGAGTCAGAAGATCAAGATTGCATGAGCAATTTTGTTGCATTTACTGTATCTGCAGCGGATAAAGGGAAAGCTGTTATGTCTGATATAACAAAAAATTGCTAAAACCAGTGTTGATCATTCTGATGAAGAAGATGGACCAAAATACTATGAAGAGTTGCAAGAGACATACAACGCACTCTATGGTGAATGGCTAAATCAGAAGGAAGAAATCAAAATCTTGAAGAAGAAGATTGAGGTGCTGGAATGTGAAAAATCCTATGCTGAAAATCGTATCTCGGAGCTGGAGACTCTTTTGACAGACAAAACAGCACATATTGAGAAAATCACAACAGAACTGGTTGAAAGCAAGAGGTGTGTTGATCAACTCAAAATTGGAGGAGCCAAACTTGATCATGTTTTGAGTCTTGGAAGAGACAACTCTAATAAATATGGATTGGGGTACACAGAAGGTAATGTTGCATCTTCATCAAAAACAATTTTTGTGAAAGCCTCAACATCAAGTAAGAATTTAGAACTTAACTCTTTAAAGTCAAGCCCTGATTCTAAGAGCAGTGAGACATTTGTCTCTCCACTGAGTTCTTTCAAATCCACTCCTAAAAAGGTAAAGAAATTCATTCCTACTTGTTATTTTTGTGGTAAAAAGGGACATATTAGGCCTAGATACTTTAAACTATTAAATTTTTTGCATAAGAGATCAAAACAGTTCAAATTGTTACCAAAATCACAACAGTAGTGGGTTAAGAAAGACAAGACAGTATGTCATGTTGCTCTTACTGCTCTTAACCAATCATCTAACGGTTTGTGATATTTTGACAGTGGTTATTCCAGGCACATGACTGGAAATAAACAGTTTTTAACAGATTTTAAACCATGCAAGGATGGTAATGTCACCTATGGAGATGGAGCAAAGAGTAAGATCATTGGTAAAGGCATTTTGAATGTCAAAGGCCTACCCAATTTTCAAAATGTCTTGCTGGTTGAAGGTTTAAAAGCTAATCTTATTAGTATTAGTTAGATTTGTGATGACAAGTACATTGTTCATTTCACACAAAACAAATGCATGGTCTTAGATAATTTTGGTAAATGCATTCTAGAAGGTAATAGATCTTCAGATAATTGTTATTTGTAAAGATTGCATTTCAAACTAGGATTTCAGATTTGGAATTATGGCATCAAAAATTAGGGCACTTAAATTACAAAGACTTGGTTAAATTAACTAAGTTAGGTGCTGTAAAAGGAGTTCCTAAACTTGATGACAAAGTTAATGGAATTTGTGGACCATGTCAAATGGAAAAACAAATTAGAAGTTCACACAAATCAATTCCACATCTTAGCACATCCAAAATACTTGATTTGCTTCACATGGATCTTATGGGTCCTATGCAAATTGAAAGCATTACAGGTAAGAGATACATATTTGTTTGTGTGGATGATTTTTCTAGATATACTTGGGTTGATTTCATTAAAGAAAAACCTGACACTTTTGAAGCTTTCAGGAATCTTTGTGTTAAGCTTGAAAATGAGCAAAATAGGTACATTGGCAGGATTATGAGAATAAGAAGTGATCATAGCAAGGAGTTTGAAAATGTTAGCTATGCTGACTTTTGCAAATATCATGGAATTGATCATGAATTTTTAGCTCCTAAAACCCCTGAATAGAATGGCATAGTGGAAAGGAAGACTAGAACTCTTCAAAGGATGGCTAGAGTGATGCTCAATAGCAAAAAGTTGACCAAAAGGCTATGGGCTGAAGCAATAAGCACTGCTTGTTATATTTCAAATAGAGTTTTTCTTAGATCTAGCATTAACCAGACACCTTATGAAATTTTGAGAGGTAAAAAACCGAATTTGAAATATTTTCATGTTTTTGGATGCAAGTGTTACATCTTAAATGACAGAGAGCAGTTAGGAAAATTAGACCCGAGAAGTGATGAAAGAGTCTTCGTGGGATATGCTCAAAATAGCAAAGCATTTCGAGTTTACAATATGAGAACTAAGGCAGTCATGGAATCTGTAAACGTAGTATTTGATGATCTGGATGAGTATGCAAAATACCCACAAGAGGAAAGCATAACCAGCTTCATAGATGATACAGAGAAGACAAATTCAGTCAGCAAAAATAAAGAAGATTCTGTTATGAAAGAGGAAACCGCCGCTGTTACACCCGACGTAACAGTAACATCTGACAACTTAGATTTGAACAAGAATTCAATCAGGAATGAAGATGAAAAGAAAGATCCACCCACATGGATTCAGAAGGCACATCCAACAAGTTCTATCATTGGAACACCAGATGGCATGATGAAGACTCGAAGCAAGGTAAGAAATCAGGTAAGATTTGCATGTTATGTTTCTTTAGTTGAACCAAAAAATGTGAAAGAAGCCTTAAAAGAAGATGTTTGGATTCAAGCCATGCAAGATGAACTTAATCAGTTTAAAAGGAATGAAGTATGGGAATTAGTTCCTAGGCCAGAAAATGCAAATGTCATTGGAACTAAATGGATATTCAAAAATAAAACTGATGAAAGTGGACAAGTAGTAAGAAATAAGGCTAGGCTAGTTGCACAAGGTTACACACAAGTAGAAGGCATAGACTTTGATGAAACCTTTGCACCAGTAGCTAGATTTGAGTCAATCAGATTACTACTTGTAATTGCTTGTTTGCTTGATTTTAAGCTGTACCAAATGGATGTTAAAATAGCATTTCTAAATAGCTATCTCAATGAAGAAGTCTTTGTTGAACAGCCTAAAGGATTTGAAGATCCTAAACATCCTGATTTTGTGTACAAATTGCACAAAGCATTGTATGGTTTGAAACAAGCTCCTAGAGCTTGGTATGAAAGGTTGACAAATTTTTTGATCAACAGAGGTTATAAAAGAGGTAGCAATGATAGGACTTTGTTTATCAAACATGCATCTAACTATCTTATTGTTGCACAAATATATGTTGATGACATTGTTTTCGAACCAACTAACAAAAGCAAAACTAATGAGTTTGTTAAGTTGATGCAAGAAGAGTTTGAGATGAGCATGGTAGGAGAATTAAATTTCTTTCTTGGATTACAGGTTAAGCAAATGAATGATGGGATATTCATATCTCAATCAAAATATGCTAAAATCTTGTAAAGAAATTTGGGCTTGAAAATGCAAAACCAATGAAAACTCCTATCAGTACTAATCTAAAACTTTCAAAAGACAATGCAGGCCAGTAAAGATTTTGATGCAAGTTTGTAGAGAAGTATTGTTGGCAGCCTATTATACCTCACAGCAAGTAGACCAGACTTGTGCTTTAGTGTAGGATTGTATGCAAGATTTCAAGCAAATCCCAAAGAATCACATCTTGCAGCAGCAAAGAGAATCATCGGGTATGTTCATGGAACACATGATTATGGAATATGGTTTTCTAAAGATACAAATGATTATCTTGTAGGGTTTAGTGATGCTGACTGGACAGGAAATGCAGATGACAGAAAAAGTACCTTAAGAGGATGTTTTTATCTTGGTACTAACTTGGTTTCATGGCACAGCAAA
Source organism: Boswellia sacra (assembly GCA_013180625.2). NCBI lineage: Eukaryota > Viridiplantae > Streptophyta > Magnoliopsida > Sapindales > Burseraceae > Boswellia > Boswellia sacra. The sequence goes on from SNVD02013170.1 coordinate 43,492, forward strand.
AAACAGAATTCTATTTCTTTATCTATTGCTGAAGCTGAATACATAGCAGCAGGGAGTTGTTGCACACAACTATTGTGGACAAAGCAAATGTTGAGTGATTATGGTATTGAACAAAAGCCTATAACTGAGTTTTGTGATAATAATAGTGCTATAAATATTTCCAAAAATCCTGTTCAGTATTCTAGAACAAAACACATTAACATCAGATACCATTTTATAAGGGAACTAGTAGAGTCTAAGGTGATACACATTGGACACTCTCCACTGATAGACAATTGACTGACTTGTTCACTAAGGCATTGGATACAAAAAGATTTGAAAATCTAAGAAAAGCTTTAGGCATCTGTCAATTATCTGAATAAACACTGTGTGCTGTTATGTTATTTGTAACTGTAATATCATAAGTTTTCTTCTAATTAAGCATGTGTGAGCTGTGATATAAAAATTGAGTTAATGATAAGATACTGGTTTAAAAATGAAAAATACAGAGAGGGCTACCAGTACATGATATGTGAAAGCCATCCATTGAGAGTAATTTCATTGTATCTAGGAAATATGGTGAGGTCACCCACTCAAATAGAAAAGGGGTACCTCTATACATTTGTGAAAGCTACTATATTTATTTATAAAATTCACATTGAGACTAACTTTTGTGTGTGTAAGAAGCATGCTCAAGTTGATTACTCAATTGGATTCAGTGATGAAATTAATAAAGGTAAATAATCAGCTCTGAAATATGCCTTCTTAGAATGATTCATATGATGTTCAGATACTGTTGTTATGTTATTGTTAACTGTTTGCTGTTACGTTTTTCTCAACACCTGATGCTCTTTGTGCTTATCCAAAACTTTGATTTTCTTGTGTGTCCATATGTCAAAAATATCATGTCAACTGTATTGAATTGAGGGGGAGAAGTTTCAGTGGCAGAAATCCTAATTATATTAGAATTCCTTATTCCAATGAGAATCAAATTTGAATTTTTGTCCATAAATGTCAGTTATGAAACGGTTTTGGAAATAGAATTAACATTAAATTTTGTTAAAAACAAAATTGTTTCAATTTTGGCCTAGTATATTACGAATAGTTTTTGGGCTTTTCTTGTTCATACCATACTCCAACTACAGTTTCTTCCCTGTCCCGCGTCTTGCTTCTCTCTTCCTGTTCTAGAAATTTTTTGCAAACCAGTAACCCTAACCATGGCAATCGCATCTGACTCGACAAAGACAGCCAGTTCTTCATCTTCTCGCAGTAACTCCAGTTATAACAAGAGCAACAGTGTACCGTCGTCTCCGACACAATAAGCACATGCAGAGATCGCAACTGATCCAGCCATGAGTGAAGATGAACTTGTTCCAATAAAGAAGATAAAGGATAAAATCAAGTCGAAGTACAATAAATTCCTCACAGCAGCTGTCAAACAGAAGTTTGTGAAACACACTTCAATGAGGAAACTGCAGATGGAAAGGCCAGTGAAACTGTCAGATTTCGACACCTATGGCCTGGGTGAGATGATTGAGTCTATTTACTGGACTCGTACGGTAACAAACTTCCTACCCCATGTGAAAGCTTTAATTCAGGAATTTTATGCAAATATCTCTTTTGCCATTGATGATTCTAAAAGCTTTTATTATCACAAAGTTTATTGTAGAGGAAAGTTTGTTAAGTTATCTCCGAATGTTATAAACACTTTCCTGGACATTCCCATAGGCAGTTGACATGCATTAGATGAAGAATTTAATATGGCTGAAGTGATAAAGGAATTGACTAGTAGAACAGACATTGTTTGGAAACCGAAAGATGGTATAGACCGCAATACCTTAGGAAGAAATATCGAGTGATGCATAAAATAGCTCAGTTCAATTGGCTTCCTTCTTCCATCAAAATCAAGTTCGGGAAGACAGAGTGAAATTTCTATATTGCTTAGGCACCAATCGACCAATTAACTTTGGTTTACTAGCCTATAGATCAATTGTACAAATTGGTTCCTATCCCTCTGATTATTACTTGCTTGTATATCCATGCTTAATCCAAGGCATTCTTGCACAGAATAGCATCCCTATAAGTTCTAATGAACAGACAGAAATTCTATCCAAGTCAATCACCAAGGGATTTCTTCACAGATTGCATGATAAGTTTGAGTTGCCTGTCCCTAAACCGAAGCCAAAGAGAGTCAGGAAAAATCCGATGCAAAATGTTTAAGAACAGGTTGTATTGATCAACTCTACTTTAACAGAAATTGTGCAGGATTTGAAGGAAATTAAATTCAAGCAATCTGCCTTGGAAGCAAAGTTTGCAGGACACCCTGATGCTACAACAGAGCCACAACCCATAGAGACTGAAACTGTGGTTCCTGAGAAACCAACTGAGGAGATTCCTGAGGCTGATGAACCTCTGCCTGAAGAAGCTGAGCAAATGCCTACAGCAGGTCAAGCTGCACAATCTGCTGTGGAGACAGACACAATAGTAGAACAAAAGCAGAAGGCAAAACCAATCAAGTCTCCTGCAAAGGGAACTAGAAGGAAGGGAAAGAAGACAGTTAATGTGGTGAAGAAACCATCTGACCAGAAAAAGACGAAGAAAATTCAATCATCAGCTCCATCTTTAAGAGATGCATCTGTGTCAGATGAACCAACACAAGCAGAATCTAGAATGAAACAGCTTTCACCACTTGCTGAGGAAGAACCTCATGATTTCCCTCTTCCTGAAGCAACTGAAGCAGAGCCTTATACCTCTCCACCACCAACTCAATCACCACCACATGTAGTTCAAATCACCTTTCTTGCAGAGGAATCAACTGAACCAATCCCACATCCACCATCTCCAACTGCAGATAAGCCACTAGTTTCTTCTTCACAACAGCCTGCTGTTATATTACAGACAACAGAAACCAGTGCAGAACTCCGTGAGAAGGACATCAGACGAATTGTGGCTGAAGTTACTATTACTTCCTTTGACACAACTGATGCACTGCCAGTTCCTGTACCCTCTAACAGCCTACCCCCACTACCAGGCGTAGGTTTAAAACAGTAGCTCGCAGGACCAGAAAGTGCCCTGGCAGTTCCACTTCTCCACCAGTTTGCAAGTCTCCCAGACTTAGTTAGTTTTAGCCACTTGTGCTGAAATCAAGGGGGAGATAAGGGAGTTGCTACTGATCTTTTTGTTGTTCTTTCTGTTATCTCTGTTTTAACTGTGTTTATTTTTTTGTTGCTTATTCCTCAAAGGTGTAAGTAAGAAGTGAGGGGGAGTAAGAACTAAATTTCTTATGCTATGTGTGTGCATTAGACCTAGTTTGATGTTATGTGTTTTTACTGTGTTTTATTTTAATTGCAGGATAGACAAAGTTATGACAGTGTTCTGTTATGATTTTTGTAACAACTCACATATTATTTTTACGCATGAAACAGTTTTGTGTTTTCATCACAAGTTGCCAAAAAGGGGGAGATTGTTGGTGTCGAGTGTCGAGATCTTGTCTAGTGTCGAGTTGTTGCCGTGTCAAGATTTTGTCTAGTGTCAAGATTTTGTCGAGTTTCGAGATTTTGTCAAGTATCGAGACTGTTGTGTCAAGTGTCGAGTATCGTGTGTCGGATAGTTGTGCCGAGAATGTTGGTGACGAGATTGTTGGTGTCAACATGCATGTGCCATGCACATGTTATATTTTGATCAACTTGTGATAAAATAAGAATATTATTTTAATTCTTATTTTATTGTTTCTAGAATTTTATTTTAGGAAGTATTTGATTTATAATAAATATCTCCTTAAGATTAGGATATAGTATCTTGTATTCCAAATAAAATAGGAGAATATTTATTTGTATCCAAATTCCTTTAGAAGTTTAATTATAACACTTCCTATTATATTTCTCCTTATCCTAATATGATTTTGATTAGAATTTTTATAGGATTCTAAATGAGATTTCGTCCAGGCCTCTCAATATATATACCATGTTATATTTACATAACTGGAGGGGCTGATCACGTAGAAGACAGATTGGCGGGTTAGCTAATTTGGTCGTATTCTGAAAGTAGAAGACAGATTGGCAGGTTAGCTAATTTGGTTGTATTCTGAAAGAGTCTTGATTTTGGCATTTCATGAATTGATAGAAGAGCTTAAACGCAAATTGGGATGCTTCTTTAATTTGATTCTTTGAGTCTTTTGATTCATGTATGAGTAGTAAAAATCGTACATGAGTTGTTGATTGAGTCTGTGTGAGTTAGTAGACACTTGGGATAACTTGCGGGTTAAGTGTTTATTTAATTCAATGTCAGACGTCGTGTGTTAAGTATAACTTAACAGTGTGTTGTTAAGTTATCTGCGACAGAGAGTGGGCAGTGTCACTAGAGTTTAAGATCTTTGTGAATATTTTGTTTTACAAAGATTAGGTCAGTGTGTGAGGGTAAGCCAGCACAGTAAAAGGTCCTAAAAATTGTACAAACAAGAACTTAGTGAATTGCAGCTCTATAGCTGTCCATGAATGTAGGTTTTATAACCGAACCACGTAAAAATCTTCTTATGCCGATTTACTTTACAGTTTACTATTATATTACTTATAACTGCATACTTCCAGAACTCTCAGGGAATTTAAACAGTATTATAAGGGAAAAAAAGTTATTTTTGTATAGAAATAAATAAGAAATGAGATTGCTTTAGTCTAATACAATTTCATTGGGGGGTGCGGCTACATTTTTATTACTGTTAACTCCATCCAATCTTCATCTCTTCATTTCTTTAATCATCAATCAACAACACCATGATGTGTAGCAGACCCGAGTCCGGCCAAGAACAACTCGTTGAATTGTTTTTGCACTCTTCTAACATTTGAGCTTTAGTTTATGGATTGGGCTTTGCTGCTCTTGCTTTTGGGCCTTAATTATTTTTTAGGTCCCACAATGTTTAGAGTAGTGTATTTAATTAGCACCAACATCCGGTCTCAACCCATCCCCAACCTTTATCTGATTAAGGATTAATTGACAATTTTAGGAAATAGAGATTTAACAAACTTCAATTCATAATAGGAAACATATTACTATTCACATATTTGATGAATTTCATTTTAATTTTATTAACAAATTTAGCTTTTATAAAATAAGGTTTTCTAAAAATTAATGTTAAAGCATATCTGAAAATACATATTAGTGATTAGGTGTTAATAGTTCATCGACTAAAGTAGGCTTGGCAATTTGCCCCACCAGGTCCGGGGCCCCAGTGTGCCCCGCAAAACCGTGCCCTAAAACTATTTTGGAGTGGGTCTGGGGCAAACTAATTTTGCCCCAGCCGGGGCGGGTCCGGGTACGAGGCAAAGCTCTTGGACCCGCAAGGTGTAGGGGTGTTTTTGCAAACTTTTAAACTATTAGGATTGTCAAGTAATTTTTTAGGTTATATTTGTTAAATTTTTCAAATATATGAATTCTTAATAATTTACAAACAATGCAAATACTTTAGTAAAAGTTACATTTTAATTAATAATTAACATCTTTTAGTATATTAACATCAATTTAGTCATGTTATAATGACAAAATAAAATATTTGTATTTTATGGTAATTAAATTTGTATAATATATAAAATCTTGATATAGATTATTAAGTGCTAATTAAATTATTACAATATTAACAATATTATTTTCAAAATGTATACCTTTAATATAATCAATTTAGTATTTTCTAAATATGTAACTAGAAATATGATAAAAATAATCTTAAAACATTAAATATATGATTTATTGTAATTTAAATTAATTAATTAAATTATTAATATTTCATAAATATATATAATGTTAATTAATTGGTATATGCCAATCATATTATTACTATTATTAAATTGAAATTAAATCAACATACTATTAAAAATTATTTAATTGTATTATCAACTATTTGAAAAATTGTTAGATAACTAATTTACAAGTAATAATACACTTTTAACATTATTTCTAATAGAGTATGTAACATTATTACTAATAAAATCAAATGGTAATTAATGATAATTAAATATTTGTATTTTATAGTAACTAAATTTGTATAATATATACAATCTTGTATAGATTAATAAGTACTAATTAAATTATTGTAATATTAACAATATTATTTTCAAAATGTATACCTTTAATATAATCAATATATTATTTTCTATATATGTAAATAAAAAAATGATAAAAATAATCTTATAACCTTAAATATATAATTTATCATAATTTAAATTAATTAATTAAATTATTAATACTTTATAAATATATAATGTTAATTAATTGGTATATGTCAATCATATTATTACTATTATTATACTGAAATTAAATCAAAATGCTATTGAAAAATTATTTAATTGTATTATCAACTATTTAAAAAATTGTCAATTAACTAGTTCACAATCAATAATACACTTTTAATATTATTGCTAATAGAGTATGTAACATTATTACTAATAAAATCAAATGGTAATTAATGGTAATTAAATATTTGTATTTTATAGTAATTAAATTTGTATAATATATACAATATTACAATCTTGATATAGATTACTAAATACTAATTAAATTATTGTAATATTAACAAGATTATTTTCAAAATGTATACCTTTAATATAATCAATATATTATTTTTTAAATATGTAAATAGAAAAATGATAAAAATAATCTTTTAACCTTAAATATATGATTTATTGTAATTTAAATTAATTAATTAAATTATTAATGTTTCATAAATATTTATAATGTTAACTAATAGGTACATGAATATGCCACTCATATTATTACTATTATTATATTGAAATTAAATCAATATGCTATTGAAAAATTATTTAATTGCATTATCAACTATTTGAAAATTTGTCAATTAATTAGTTTACAAGCAATAATACACTTTTAACATTATTTCTAATAGAGTATGTAACATTATTACTAATAAAATCAAATGATAACACAGCCATTTTGATTTTAGTTTGAAGATATATTGTTTTTATTATTGTTAAAAAATGATCATAATTATAAATAATATGATGAAAAATTGAGAATGGAGTTATTTCAAATATGTAAATATTATAGGGGATGAGATTGCAAAATATATAAATATTACAGGGGTGTAATATAAAAATGTAAATATTTAGGGGCGACGCGGGATAAAAAATAGTTGAGCGGGGCTGGGCTGGGTACCTGCTGCCCCTGACTCGCCCCGCCCCATTGCCAACCCTAGACTAAAGGGTAGTGGGGATATATTAGTTTTTACCGCAACATAGCATAAAGAAAATGGCTACTATGCAACAAAAAAATGGTTCTTGTGAATGGAAGAAGAAGAAGAAAAAGGCACGAGGAGACCACATCTGCGGAGATAATCGTATTTGGTCAAAAGAGAAGATTAGAGTCTACATTCATATACCTTATTTGTTACTAATAACTTAACTGCTCCCCAATTTTAATATAACTTTTAGTTTCGATTTAATTGGGGGCTAATGAAATAATACGTGGGAACCAAATAGAATTGCCCCAGTTTTTTATCTTATTTGTTGTGATGACCAAATAAGATAGCTCTACGGGAGTCAATAGCTGGGCCATAGCTTAGGTCCAAGTATAAACATTAAAAGATTAATTTAATCGGATTTAGTGATTATATGTCAAATTGAAACATTGTAAACTTTGTGGCACCAAAGTATTGCTTTCCTCCCAGCAGTTCTCAAATTGGATTTTTAGTTCATTGACGTGACCTCATGCTTTGCCAAAGTGCAATGAGGGGGAAAGAATAGAAATTGCTTGCACGAGGCGAGGAAGCTTAACTCAAATCAATTGATTTTTACACTTGTATGTCTGACACATATAAGCAATTTGCATGTCCTAATAAAACTAATGCTGCTCTATGTGATATGATGTCATGAGAGAAAAAATTTAAATTATATATATATATATATATATATATATATCTATATCTATATGGAAATCGCATGATATATGCTAATAAAACTTAAAATAATTTCCGGCCAAGGTCACAACTCACCCTAATAGAGGAGTTTGTATTAAATTTAAATAACCGTGTAGATATAGAGGTTGTATTTACAAGGCATTTGTTTTTTAGTTTGACTTTTTTAAAAAATCGAAATATATTTGTATTAAATTGAATAGGCGTTATTAAATAAATGGATAATTTATAAATGTTCAAGATCAAATGTGTCTTTTAAAAAAAATGATCAGGCACTGAAAAAATTTAGATTCTATAGTCACCATCCAATATACCAACAGACTGATAACTTTTTACACCTTTCAATCTCTAATATTCTATAGATCTTATTGTTCTCTCAAGTTGTTGCTCTTTAATATTTGATAGCCAAAAAAAAAAAAACCTTTTAGTAAAATAATGTGTCGAATTATAATCATCACATCTAAATTTTTTAAATACATGGTAGTTTTTCAAATTGCTTACTTAGTTTTGGTCGTTTTTTGAAATTACTCATAATATATATAAACTAATATTTTTACGTATTCAACCCATATTGATGTTGTTTTCACTCTTTTTTTTTTTAACATATTAAAATATGGGTAAATATCACGAATCACCCCTACCTTTTACCAAAATTACATGCGCGCACAAAGTTTGACAGCTTTTGTCATCAAATACCCCTGTACTTGTAAAAAGTGGTCATTGACCACCTTTCCGCTAAAATGTCCGTTAATTGAGATTGCTTTTCCATCCAATATGCATTTAATTACCATAGTATCCCTAACAGCAGTTGCTAAAAAGCATGTACAGGATTTGAGTAAACAAGGGGATACGAAATATCTACTTTGCCCCTATTAAAATGAAATTAATGCCCCTGCCCAAAAGCTTATTTATATGATAATTTTACCCCTCATCAGTTTAAAAATTTATCCTAGCCGATACAAATTAGTCATTGCCTCTTTATGTCCCTGCTCATGCAAGACATGAATGTCTATACTAAACTCATCCCCTAAATTCATTTGCATTCTACTCCGCCCACTCACTATTGCATTTCCAAACCTACAACTCATTCAATCTCACAACAACATTTATCTCAAACTGTAGTTCTACAACTCTTTCAATCTCAAAACAAAACAACATTCATCTGAAACAACAACAACACATCAAATAGCAATAGCCATTGCAATGAGTCACTCATCCTCAAGTTATGCAAGAGACAGCAGCAACACATCAAGTTGTAAAAATGAGAGAAGTAAAATGATCAACGGGCACACAATCAAATTCAAGAATAGAAAATGCAAGTGTGATGCAAAGGCATCAGTTATGATATCTAAATCTTCCAAAAATCCTGGTAAGCTATATTTTGTATGCAAAACTGGAACATACAACTTCTATAGGTGGTGGGAGCCTAACAATGATGAAATAGCTTTGACTTAAGACTGGTGTCATGTTCATGGCCACGAAATGGATGGCAGTGACCCTCTTATCAAAGATATGCAATATGATTTGAAGCAATTGCTCAATAGCAATGAGATGGTCATACAAATGAATGAGGAAATGAAAAAGATTGTTATGTTGTCGAAGTGTCTAGTGTACATTTTCCTAATGTGTTTACTTGCATGCCTTGTAAAGTTAATGTAAGGCAATTGTTGTTGAAGTGTCCAGGGTATTTTTTTCCTAATGTGTTTACTTGCATGCCTTGTAATGTAATGTAATGATAAGCAAAATATGCGAAACAAAATGCAATATGAAATTATGTGTTAGTGTGATAGTGACATACACATAAGCAAACTGTAATTGCACAAAAGCAGACCACCCTATTACCATTATCAAAAGAAGTACAAGTACAAGTACAAGCTTAGCAAACCTGTTAACAGTTTTTGGTTCTGAATATTATGTCCCATGTGTACAATGCTATGGTGCCATATGTAACATAACAATATTTTCAAAAAAATGATATGACTAAGCCCTAACTTACAGCACACTGGACATAGAGGACTTTTCTAGCTCATTTACAAAATAAATAGCAACCAACGCTCACCATACATAATAAAAAAAAGGAAGGTTGCACCACACTCCCACGAGAACTTAGCTTGATCTTCAATGGTTGTTAATGGTTGTCTTGTCTGACCCACCTTGTGACTGTAAATAAAAAGATGAATAAGCAAGAATCACAGGAAACTTATACAAAATTTTTGACTTCTATGTGCATAAAAGTTACCTCTTCCTTTACCACTAGAAGAAAAGAGGTCTATGACAACAGGCCTTTCGCAACGTGCACCATGTGCACGTTGCAAAAGCCACCTTTTGGCAACGTGCAACAAATGCACGTTGCGAAAAACAAGTTTTAGCAACTTGCACCTTGCGCACGTTGCTAAAATGTGGTTTTCACAACGTGCAACACATGCACGTTGCGAAAACCTTAACTAAGAAATAAATTAAATTATTATTTAATTTTTTATATTAATTCGTAAAATATATGAAATTAAAAAATAAATAACATGTAATTAATTAATTTATGAAATAAGAAAAAAATTTAATTTTAGTCAATTTAAAAAATATAATATTGTAAAAATTTAGAAAAATGAAAATTTTATAAAGCCATTAAGGTAGTATATATATTATACTGTAAACACAAAATGTTTTTTCTTATGAATTTATTTTCATATTAAAAAGAAAATATTAAATATCAAAATAAAAAATAAAAATACAATTTTATATTATTAAATTTAAAAAATCATATTAAATTATTAAAAATAATTAAAATAATTTTAAATTTTAAATGTTATGGAAAATTACACTAATTATTAAAAAATTTTAGAAAGAGAAGGAAGAACAATGATAAATTGGAATTATTATTCAAGATATTTAATATAATACCCATTGAGCTTAAGTGAAGAAAGCCCAACCCAACCCAAAATTTATTTTACAAAAACGTTGCAAAAACTTCAACTTAGGAAAAAATTAAATTATTATTTAATTTATATATTAATTCACAAAATATAATTATATATAAAACTTTAAAATTAATAATATGTAATTGAATTTTTATTAAATAAGAGATAAATTTAAGTTTAAATTCATTAAGATTTAATATTAAAAACTAAAAAATTTAAAGAAATAAATAAATTAATTTATATAAAACTTGAAAATTAAGTCAATAAATTAATATTTATTTAAAAGAACCTTATGAATTAGAAATATTTAAAAAAGAGTACTCTTACATAATAAAATTACTACTTTTTTTTATTTTATAATTTAAAAGATTTTATAAATAAATTAAATCTTGAAGTGTTGCCGTTTTGTAACTCAAGTGTTGGGGTTGAGGTACCAGATTGTTTCGTTGTCTTCTAAACGACAACGCTTTACCACAAAATTTAACTTTCCCTTTCCTTCGCTCCAAACAATCACACTACACTTATATTTATTTTTATTATTAAATATTTATCCTACTCCTCCACTACTCCACGCATTTCAAATCCCTACCATACACTCCTTCCCTTACCCCACTATCAAATTCTTAGGATCTCCATTTCTGATTTTGTTCGCTCCTTTTTTTTTAATTTTATCTGTAATTTTCTTTTCATGGCTTCATTTTCTTTTTCCACTCCACCAAATCAACATTAACAGCTCAATAGTCAATAATGTTAGCTCACAAGACCTCTCACTTTCCTGTTACTCCTCCACAAGTTCTGCCGCAATCTCCGGAACCGCCCCAAGTTTGCTTGCATTTTGGACCACGCCAACGTTATTGCCGTCGCTGCCGCTGCTGCCGTCGCTGCCGCTGCTGCCGCCGCCTCGGTGCCGTCGCCTCCGCCATCACTCATGTCGATGTAACTGCCGTTGCTATTTCTTCCGGCGCTTGTCTTTCCACCAAGGTCGATTTCTTATGGCCTAAGCTAGAGGAGCAACCGGGTACTTGTTTATAGTCTTTATCATTTCCCCGGTATTGATGGATTTTCGTTATTTTACTGGTTCCAGTAACATTACTGATATCTAAGATTTGAGAATTGTGATATGAAATGTTGAAGTTGCAAAATATTGAGAAATTTTATTGTTATAACATCAAATTTTGAACTTGTAATGAGCAAGTGTGACATTTCGTATTATAAGTATTGCTTTTCCTGTTGCAAATTTTCTGTTTCTCTGGCCATACGTGTTCTATGGTGATGAATTTGTAATTATGTCTAATGGAAAAGATAAGGAGAATTGTGATTCGTGTTCTATGTTTAAACTCTTGTCCTTATTCTTGAAAATTGGCTACCCAGTTCAGTTGGCTACTAGTATAGGCAACATCCCTGGATTTCAATTAAAATGAAATATTAAAAAAAATAATAATAGTACTTTGGGTCATTGTATTTTTCTGATTACTTGCAGTTTTAATGATGTTGAGTTTGGAGTTAATTGAACTTTACTACATCCTAGCATGTTAGAATAAAAATATGGAGAAACTATGGCTATCTGGAGCAAAAGATCTTGTGTTGCAAACTTATTAAGCCATTAACTCTTTGCTAAAATTGTTTATGTCTGATGCAGGCTGTTGACACGGTTGTGGCTGGGATTCTCCATGATGTTGTGGATGATACATGTGAAACTTTGTCAAGTATAGAAGAAGAGTTTGGTGATGATGTAGCAAAATCGGTAGCTGCTGTTTCTAGATTATGTTACATAAATCAGGTATTTTAAACTATTATCACTGTCATTTTTCAGATATAGGATTGTTATGATATCATTTCATCACTGAGAAATAGTTTTAGTGTGATCACCCACTTGCATTTTGTAGATATAAATGCCTTGATTTATCCTGTGAAAATTTCATCCATTTTCTTTTTTGGTGTTCTATCACTGCTACTTTATTTCTTGCCCATGAATTCTTTTTAGCATATCTATTGTTGAATATTGTTGGCTATGATTTCAGCATTGTTTATGGATCTCAAAGACACACAAGAGGCAGCAAAAATAATGGAATGAAATGAAATCTAAGGTTCTGTGAACAGTATATATTCTGAAAATTGTTGCAGTTTGTTGGCTTTAAATCTGATTCTCAATTTTACATATGTTAAAATAGACATCCTAAGGATTTGTCTAAAGTTGGATTCACTGAAAAATGTTGCGTATGCAATTTTATATGAATTTTCGAATTTTACTGTTCACTACTGGAAATACAGTTTTCTGCAGAAAAATCAGTTTTGGGTAAATTATGTGAGGTACCTGAGGTCTTCAAAAATTATGAAATTTGGGATACGAGTTTGTATATATGTCTAGTTTAAATCTGGAGAGTTTTGTGATTTTAGGAATTCATTACAAATTATCATGTATTTTGGAAAAGGGAGATGTCAGTTCTGGAAACGAATGTACATAATTTTTGTATCTGGAGACATGAAGATTTTGAGGTACCTAGTGAACATAGAATGCTATGAAATTTTATACGGTATTAGATATATATGTGTAAAGTGTCTATATAAAATTTTAGACCATTTTGACAAGTCAATTATTTATTAAAAATCAGAGAGCAAGAACTGCTCTGTTTAAGAAGTTTGGAAATAGAGTTAATTAGGATTGATTGGATTAAGATATGAAGTTGAATATTAGGAATTTTAAACATTCAAGTCTCACCATCTCATCAACCATGCTGTCTACTATGTTCAAGTTATGCTTTTTAATCTTTGTAATGTCACTATATGACTTCTCTTTTGCCTACTTAACAACAACATTAAAACAAGTTATATGTGTGTTGTTTTTATTAGAAAAGAATAAGTGACTATATATAAAATTACTGATTATATAAACTTATTTATGAATCTAAATGATTAAATGTTGATTTCTCTTTCTATTTTTTGCAGGGGTGATAATGCTAAATTCTGAAACAGTCCAGCAGCAGGGGTTGAACTGCAAATTCAGAAAACTCGTATACGAGATGATAATGAAGCTTTGATTATGGGGCTGAGTAGATAAGGTAATACTTTATAATTTTTTTAATTAACTTCATAAGTGTTTATAGATAAGGTAATCCTTTATAATTTTTTTAATTAACTTCGTAAGTGTTTATAAACTTGTAATGAGAAAATTATTTTACTTTGTGAATATATTAAGTCCACAAGTTGTGTCATTGTGATATTTTATTGTGTTGTAGGTGGAAGTTGTTTTTTCATGTGTGTGAGCTATAAAGGTATATATTATACTTTACTATATTCTAATGACTTTTGTTTGGATGTTTTTTTGAGTTGGCTTGGTTTGGCGAGGATTGGAGATCCTATATTGTTGTTCTAGAAGAATGATTTGGTATTAGAAGTGTTTTTGATATGTTATGTATTTTTGGGAAAGACCAATAAATAGATGAAACTCTGCCAAAAATTTTTTAGATTGTTATTACAAGTATTTTTATTTATAAATTTAACTTGGCATAAGATTGTGTTTAAAATAACTAATTTGTTAATATTTTCTTGTGTAGGCCTTGTTGGTGTTTATTAACATTTTCAAGATGATGAAAGTGTTAAAGAGAAGAAGACATATTGATCTCTAATGGTTATTTCATTTGTGGTGCTTCAAGTACTCAAATCATCTATTACTTTTTATTTTATTATTGTTCATGTAGGCTATTTGTTTTCAATTCCAATGCTTGTTACTTGCTGTATAGACACGAGTACTTGAACTTGTATTATTGTAATGATATTCATTTCAATTTAAATATGCAATTTGATGTTATATATAATTATGAACTTGAATGTAATCATTTCTATTATGATGTATATAGTTATAAAATATTACAAGCATCACAAATTACCCAAAAAAAATTATAAAAATGTATATGCATTTATTTTAAAAAAATTTATTAAACCTACGGCAATGTGCATTGCATGTTACAAAAAAATTGTTACCTCACCTACGGCAACGTGCATTGCGCGTTGCCATTAATGATATACAGCAACGAGCAATGCACGTTGCCAATTTAGATACATTACACGTTGCCAATTCAGATACAGCAACGTGCAATGCACGTTGCCAAAAGTTCATAATTGTTTGATATTTAACAACGTGCGATGCACGTTGCCAAATCCTTAACCGCAACAAGCAAAAAGGCCTACGACAACGTGCAATGCACGTTGCGGAAAGTCATAGACTTTCCGCAACATGTAGAACAGCAACATGCGCTTGCACGTTGCAAAAGGCTTTTCGCAACGTGCATTGCACATTGTCATAGACCCTTTTTCTACTACCTCTCCCTTTTCTGGATGTGGTTGACCCCATTGATTGTTGTGAGGATAGAGGAGTTGTAAATCCAAGACTTTGTGATGCTTGAGATAATGGTTGAGGGTTCTAAGTTGCATGTGCAGGTTGCTGTGAAAGTTGGGATAATGATGATGATGTTAGGGACTACTAGGCTTGCTGAGATGATCTGGGGGGCAGCTGGGCTTGCTGAGATGACCTTGAGGGCTGTTGCGATGATGATGATGTTAGGGGCTAGTGCGATGACCTTAAGGTCTGCTTGGCTTGCTGAGTGATGCGTTCGAAACTAGCAAGTATACTAGTCGCACAATTAATAAAGTGATAAGTAAGATATCGTTCCCACGAGGACTGATTCTAATTGAATTTGTTATTTTACAGTAAAAACAGAATAAACGGGGGGTTTTTGTTGATTGATTAACTAGATGAAATATTAATGCAAGTAAAGAATAGCACAATGCTAACTTAATTGAAGTGAGAATTAATCACTGACGGAAATCTGGTTAAGGGATCATTATCTGCCACAAGATATGGATTTGCGAATTAATCATAGAATTGTCATCAAATTACACCATTGAAATTATCAACCGTAGATAACAACAAGCTCTGTTATCCCAATCTTTCCTTACTTTGTTGTTAAACAAAACAGGCTCTTTATTTAATCTATATCCATTAAACAACCTAGAACAAGCTCTCTAAATTTAATTCAATGGATGCATTACGATAAGAAAGATAGGTTGATCTAAGCAATAAACACACAAGCGCGGATTATTTAACTTAGGTTGTATTCTCCAATTGCAATCTCTGATCACAATTTTGCTACTAAGGATTAGAAATTCAAGACAATTACGGATCAAGATTTCTAGTCTAGCAATAGATAATATCCAGATTATATTCAGTTGGCCATCCAAGTACAATCCAGCAAGCAATCATAAGCATTAGACATGGGAAAATACAAACAACTTCAATTAGAGAATTGGATAACAACTTCTTGCACAATCAACTTACAAAAAACCATATCAGGGGCTTTGAAATCACCCTCAACCAATTCAGATTCAGTTACACATGTTTAAGAACGTGGTAAATACAATACAACATGGAGACATTCCAGAAAATGAAAGGGAAGGAAAAAACTTAGCAATTTTGATGTAAATCTCTTTGAATTGTAGTTCTTCCTCTTTCCAAGCTTTCTTTCTCCTTCAAGAACTCCAAGAAATGAAAGAAATCCAAAGTTGCAGCCTCTACCACGTTCTCCCCTCTTCAAGTTATTCAAATAAAACCCTAAAATCTGTTTATATACTCTGCTACAGTAACCTGCTACAGTGTCTCGTATTATACATGCTACAGTGATTTGTGGAATTACATTTCTACACTTCTCATACTGTTTTGATTATAACTTTCGGTACACTGAATGGATTTATGAACCGTAAATTTCTCTAGAAAATAGACTTCGAGAGCTTTCCAACGGTATATAACATTTTATCCGGTTCATTGTATATCAATACAATTAAATCCAAGTAGATGGTTGACTAGCAGAGGTGAAAATGAAGGGTTTTACTTCACTTTGGTGCAAGTTCCTCCAAAACTCTTACAAACATCAAAACCACACAAAAACATAAAATACCAAGGATTATAGCAAAGAAACATATATGAATTGATATGAAAATGATACATAAATAGACACCTATCAAATTCCCCCACACTTAAACTTTGCTAGTCCTCGAGCAACTACGACGATATGACACAAAACTAAATCGAAACAGATTCAAAGAAAAAATTAAAACACACATGTTTTAACTTACAAATAGGTCTCAAAGATTGTACTTAATTATAACCCAAGGAAAAATTTAAAATAATGCACTTGATCAAGAATCTCATTACAAAGATTAGTTTCGCTCTACTTCAATTCCTCAAGTGTGTGTGTGTAGAGCCATTCTCAGCTAATCATTTGCAACCCGGATGAGTTTATGCATAAAAATGAATCATATTTAATATTGAAGATGTGTATATAAATGAACTCCATAGGCCCTGTCTCTTATACACATCTAGATGTGTATAAGAGACAGGCACAACACCAAGGATCAAGTAGGACTTTATTAAGCTTGTAACGTTTGGCTTGGGTGAAGGTATGATAAAGGATACTAATTTAGCTCAAATCACCCACAAACACATAAATCATTCAAGACTATGTAGAGCTCAACCCTATAAAACAACTTCATTTCAATTCACCAGGTTACTCCCCCAAACTTATTTAGAACACTCAATCTTCTTTTTTTTTTTTCTCTTCTCTTTTTCTTCTTTTTTTTTTGTAGAAAACAAAAGAAACTACACCCCCACACTTTGTTGTTTCATTCTTTTTAAGAACACCCAAGGGTATAGATCTCTTTTTCTTTTTTTTTCTTTTTTTTCTTTAACTGTAATTCCCCTCCCCCACACTTAAACAACACATTGTCCTCAATGTTTAAGTACGTGGAAGATAAGTACAGATTGTTTTTTTTTCTCTTTTTTTTTTTTACAAACATAATAAAACTCACTTGCATTGCTCATGGCACAATCCAACCTCCTCTGACTTCCCAAAACTAGAATAGAGCTCAAAATGTAATCGTGAATGATCTACATGCTCATGGGTAAGGGATAAACTGTTTCAGAAAAAAAAATTCATTTGAGGTTAGGAAATCTTTTAGTGAGTTAACAAGGAAAAAGGCTTACAAAGGCTCAAAGGGGTAACTAGGGATCAATTTCAGTCAAGGGTGGCTATTAAGGCTCAAACGGTCCAAAGATGGCCTAAATCATTTCCCTAATGTTGCGTAGTCTAGGATTTCGCCTCGAGTGACCATCAAACAAGTTCTAGAATTCATCGAAATCTGAAGAAACACTTAAATTACATAAACTTTCTCTAAGTGAATAAATAACTCAGTGATAATAGCTCAGTGCTCAATGTTGCGCAAGGAATCAAAGGTAAAGCAAAACCAATAAACATTTCAAGCACACAGATCCACACATCATTTATCATTTTCCAAGAGTTATTCTTAATTCAATCATTATCTTATCATCGACCCACAAAATGCAAAAAAAGAGGTATGTGGCATTGTTACACCTAAGTCAAGATTGTTTATTTCAACAATCCTTAGGACCAGTAGTCCACAGACTTAATGTTTTCAGCCTATATACCTTTATTAGAAAGAACAAAACAAGAAATAAGACACTTCAAACAACATGAAATAAACAAACTACAAATTTATTTCGAGAGAATGCGTTTCAAGGGTTAAAGAAACCCCATATTCTACCATTCTCATATTTTTCCACAATTTTTTTTTAATCAGAACTGGTAAAGACACAAAAACACATAACAACTCTAAATTACATAAAATTAAACCTACTTATAAAATAACAAAGTCCAACAATCAGGAAACAAAAACAAGTTAGTTAGAATGGGTCTAAAAAGTTTAGAAGTTAGCCTCCTTATTCAGCCATTATGGATTGAAGAGATCCAGAATGCATTTCAAGAGGACTTAAACTTTTAAGACACCACTCTCCCAGGCAAGATTAGAAAATATTACCTGAAACAAAGAAATACCTGAAAAAGCTCAAAGAAATACATGAAAAATCTCAAATAAACACAATAAAAGAAAGGCAACAAAAGTGGAAGCAAAACAGAGTAGATCAAGATTACGAGCTTTAGCGTTAAATCCGTTTTACACCCTTTTATTTGCCTTCCGCAAACCAATCTATCTATCCGAGCTATTGTTTGTCGGCGAATAGAACTAATTCTTGTAATTTGTCAATTAACTCCCTTGCATGTGAAGCTGTAACCTGATTTGTCTCGCTATCGCTGATTGTGAGATGAAGTTTTTTTCTACTGCTTTATCAAGAAAAGACAACAAACCATCAAAAAAATTATTGACATTTAACAAACCAATGGGTTTCCGATGGATGTTTAGCTGTGCCTAAGAGGTGATTTGAATATCTCCTCTAATGTACCATAACCACCGGGCAAAGCTATAAATGCTCAGATTAATGACAATATGTGCAATACGCTCATGCATACTAGAACCTGTAACTCTTCCCCCCATGGTGTTGCCTACGATATCTCGTACAGCTAATGGTTTAGGGATAATGCCGAGAACCTTGCTTCCTCCTAAGGATGTAGCTGTCGATACACACCCCATTAACCAAGACTACCCCCTCCATAAATCAAATGAATACCCCTCGCAGCTAATGTCCTACCAAGATCAAGAGCTGCTGTTGTAAACTCTCCATCTTTACCAATTGCGATCCACAAAATACGCATATATTTTGGAGTCGCCGAATTGGTGTTTTCTCCATTTCTACAAGTGCTCTAACCTTGTGAAAGATAATGATGCACGTTAGGTAATATGCTTTTCAAGTGTAAGACAGGTTATAATTACATTTGAAATATCAAATGGATTATTACACACGTACAACTCTCAAATTTGACACATGGGGACATAATTTCGGTGGGGTTTGCTCGATGTAGATTTATCGCCCCGAGATTTGAAAAAAATAGATATGCTTTCGGTGGAGTTTGACAAAACCTCCACACTTGTGTACCACGTGAAGCATGAAAAATGGAGATATACTTTCGGTAGGGTTTGACAAAGCCGCCACACTTGTCTCCCACGTGTGCTTATGCCATAGGGTAGTCATATGGTTTGTCAAAAAGAAAACTTGAAATTAAAACAAACAAAATCAACAAACAACAACAACACAAAAACAACATTGATAATCAGATCAAACGAAACAATAAAAAAATTCTACAACAACAACACACATTCAAATATACAAGTAGTTGTGATTGTGGCTCACATCTTCCTCTGGTTTTACGTCCAGTAAAAGCTGAAACGCCTTCTATGAGTCGGGGATTTGTGGATAGGTGTCTATTTATGTATTACTTTTATATCAATTCGTCCATGTTTCTTTGCTATATTCCTTGTATTTTTATGTTTTTGTGTGGTTTTGATGTTTGTAGGAGTTTTGGAGCAACTTGCACAAAAATGGGTAAAACCCTTCATTTTCACCTCTGCTAGTCAACCATCTTCTCGGATTTAATTGTATTGATATACAATGAACCCGATGACATATCATATACCGTTGAAAAGCTCTCGAAGTATACTTTTTGGAGAACTTTACGGTTTATGAATCCATTCAGTGTACCGAAAGTTGTAATCAAAACAGTGTGAGAAGTGTAGAAATGTAATTCCACACATCACTGTAGCATGTATAGTACGGGACACTGTAGCACGTTACTGTAGCAGAGTATTTAAACACATTTTAGGGTTTTATTTTCAGAACTTGAAGGGGGGAAAACGTGGGAGGAGGCTGCATTGCTGGATTTCTCTCATCCCTTGGAGTTCTTGAAGGAGAAAGAAGATTTTGAAAGGGAGGAACTACAATTCCAAGAAGATTCATCTACAAAGAAGATTTTCAAAGAATTTGCTAAGTTCTTTCTTTCCTTTTCAATTCTGGAATTTCTCTGTATTGTATTTGTTATTCTGATTGAATATGTGTAACTAAATCTGAATTGGTTGAGGGTGATTTCAAAGCCCTTGATATGGATTTTGTGAGTTGATTGTGTAAGAAATTGTTATCCAATTCTCTAATTGAAGTTGCTTGTATTTTCCCATATCTAATGCTTATGATTGCTTTCTGATTGTATTTGGAATGGCCAACTGAATATAATCTGGTTGTTGTCTATTGCTAGACTAGAAATCTTGATCCGTAATTGTCTTGAATTTCTAATCCTTAGTAGCAAAATTGTGATCAGAGATTGCAATTGGAGAATACAACCTAAGTTAAATAATCCGAGCTTGTGTGTTTATTGCTTAGATCAACCTATCTTTCTTATCGTAATGCATCCATTGAATTAAATTTAGAGAGCTTGTTCTAGGTTGTTTAATGGATAGAGATTAAATAAAGAGCTTGTTTTATTTAACAACAAAGTAAGGAAAGATTGGGATAACAGAGCTTGTTGTTATCTACGGTTGATAACTTCAATGCTGTAATTGGATTACAATTCTATGTTAATTCACAAATTCATATCTTGTGGCAGAGAATGAACTCTTAACCGAGTGTCTCTCATTGATTTTTCACTCCATTTAACTTTGCTTTGTGTTATTCTTCCTTTGCTTTCGTATTAAGTTTAGTTAATCAATCAACAAAACCCCCCCTGTTTAGTTTATTATTGCTGGAAAATAACAAATTCAATTAGAATCAATCCTCGTGAGAACGATATCTTATTTATCACTTTATTACTTGTGCGACTAGTATACTTGCTAGTTTCGAACGCATCAAGTTTTTGGCGCCGTTGCCGGGGATTGATTTTCTAATCGATTTGTTATTTTGTTTTCATTATTGATTCGTATTTTGTTTGTTTTTCTTTTCTGATTGTTTGTGTTTATGCGACATGGCAGTAAATTTCTAACAATTCAGTAGCCAATTTGAGCCACAATTACATTGGAGTGTAAATGAGGTAAGCACTCAGAACATTGAACAACAACTTTCTGAGCTAACCTCTCTTGTGGAAAACATGGCTATAGGAGATATGCAGAAATCTTATGCATGTGGGATATATTCTACCATGGAGCATTCAATCGACATGTATCCAACTTTACAAGAAGAATATATGGAACGAGCCAATGCCATGGGTGGATTTCCAGGACAACCGAGGCAATGGTATGATCCCTTCTCTAATACTTACAATGCTGGATGGGGAGATCACTCTAATTTTAATTACTGGAATCATCAACCAATCGCCCCAATTGCCATACCAAATCGGCCACAAGGTTTTAATCAGCCTAGAGTGCAGCAACCATTTCAAATGCAACCACTACCAATGCCACAACCAGCACCACAACCAGCTTTAGAAAACTCAGGTATGTCACTCCAGGATATTGTTAATGCACTTGCCACTAACACAATGCAATTCCAGCAGGAAACTGGGGCAAGTATCCAAAACCTGGCAAATCAAATGGGACAATTGGCCACTAGCATGAGCTAATTCGAGGGCCAAGGCTCAGAAGAATTATCTTGTCAAACGATGATCAAATCCAAGAGCAGAATGCTTTGTGATTAACTTTTGCCAAAAATTGGAGAAGCAATTAGATGTCCTGCCAAGAAATCACAAACGGATGAGAGATACACCACTTCCCACAGGACAAGAACATCATCCTCTAAGGTCTCGTAAAATTGCATTACCTTCTTATGTTTACTCCTCCACTTTTTCTAGCAGTTACAAAATTGAAGAAGAGGCACAAGAACGAAATCCTGGGAAACTTCCGTAAATCGAGATAATATACCACTTCTCCTTCTGGATGCTTACCGAGCAGTACCTTGTTTATATCAAAATGTCTCAAGGAGTTATGCACCAGCAAGAGAAAGTTAAAAGGGAATGAGAAAGTAAGTGTGGGGGAATATGTTTTAGCTGTACTACAAAGAAAAATTCCTCCGAAATGCAAAGATCCAGGTATGGTCACCATTCCATGCACCATTGGTAAAACTAAGTTTGAAAGAGCTATGTTAGATTTAGGAGCATCTATTAATGTCATGCCATATTCTATTTATGCTTCTTTAAATCTTAGACCTTTTGCAAAAACTGGTATTACCATTCAACTTGCTGATCCTTTTAATGCATATCCCAAAAGAGTTGTGGAAGATGTGCTTGTGCAGGTGAATCAATTGGTTTTCCCAGCAGACTCTTATGTTCTTGAAATAGAGGATGAGACATCTCCTAATCCAACACCGATTCTTATAGGGAGACCATTCTCAAAAACTGCTAGAACCAAGATTGATGTTCATGATGGCACTCTCACCATAGAGTTTGATGGCAAGGTGATATGTTTCAATATTTTTGAGGCAATGAGGTACTCTAGTGACTTACATTCTGTTTTTGCAGTTGACGTTGTTGATTCTTTGCCACAACAATACTTTGAGTTAACTCGCAAGAATGGATTGGATGTAGCTATTAGTGAGCACATAGGGACAGAAAATTCTAAGGAATCAAGAATTTTTATATAAGTGTCCAAAGAAATGGAGGAAGCTATGGCATGCTTAGATGAGACTATAGCTATAACCACAAACAGGTATGATGTTTTGTACATTGAATTGCCTTTATCTATGAGAAACTTCTTCCCTCTGTGATGAAAGCCAATACCTTGGAGCTTAAGCCACTTCCAGATCATTTGAAGCATGGATTCTTGGGTGAGAATGATTCTTTTCCAGTTATAATAGAAATGGGCCCTGCACCACTACAAGAAGAGAAACTCGTCCAAGTACTTAGAGATCACAAAATAACTATTGGGTGGACGATTGCTAACATCCAAAGGCCCAGCCATGTGCATGCACCAATTCTTGTTGGAAAAAGGATCCAAGCCCACTAGAGAAGCACAGCGGAGATTGGACCCTGCCATGATGAAACCAACGTCGGCTGAGTGTTAAACAAGCCGCTTATGGGAGGCAACCCAATGTTTTTGAAATATAAATAAAAAGAGACAAAGAAGAAAGGGTAGTATTGATCAATTTTTGTGTTTCGAGGAGATTCCTCTCATGGGCTATTATAATTGATCAGGTTTTATCTCTCTTTGTCATTTGTCTTATTTGCTTTGTTGTTTGTTTTGACTTTCATTTGCTCTTGTGTTTTTATTTCTTTTATGTGTCTCTATTTTCTTTTCTTTTCTTGTGTTTAATTTGATTATTCCGTGCTTCAAGTTCAGTTGTGCAACAGCTTGAGGAAACATTCAAACGGAGTTGAAGCCATTGTTCGAAGGTTTGAAACGTGCATATCTGGGAGAAGAACAAACTCAATCGCATTATCGGTAATATCGCTCCTTTTCTTCTCTTCAATGGATGCTGATATCTTTCTATCAAACCTTCTTAAATATTTCCCTTCACTTCCTCAAAATGCTGTGTTTAAAATTTATAAAGTACGGATGACTAGACTTTGGGCATGGATGCTCCTAAATGTGCCTGCTGATATCCGATGGCTTATCGAAGCCAAGGTGAGATTGTCCGGTGAGCCGGACATTAATCTCGCAAATACATGCCTGGTCTAGGAAAGAGCTACTACGCCAAGAGGCGAAGAGCGAAAAGGTTACAAGTATGTTATAATGTGCTAGATGGAATTGTAACCTGACTTGTCGTTCATTAGGTTTTGCGTCCAGGAATAGAGAAGATAAACTTTTATTTATTAAGAATGGTTTGAGTAATGAGTCGCTGGATAATGTTTTGTTAACTCTCGAGTCACATTCTTGTGGACTTGGTCAGCGTGATTTGCTTAATCTATGGACACAATTTCGTGATGAATTGCAGTGTTATAGTCTAGGGAATCTGACTAAAAACGACCCTGTTTGCCAGTTTATAAGAAAACGGGATGGGAAGCAAATCCCCGACTCATAGAAGGCGTTTCAGCCGTTACTGGACGTAAAACCAGAGGAAGATGTGAGCCACAATCACAACTACTTGTATATTTGAATGTGTGTTTTTGTTGTAGAATTTTTTTTTCTTGTTTCGTTTGATCTGATTATCAATGTTGTTTTTGTGTTGTTGTTGTTTTGTTGATTTTGTTTGTTTTAATTTCAAGTTTTCTTTTTGACAAACCATATGACTACCCTATGGCATAAGTACACGTGGGAGACAAGTGTGGAGGTTTTGTTAACCTCCACCGAAAGTGTATCTCTATTTTTTATGCTTCACGTGGGAGACAAGTGTGGGGGTTTTGTCAACCCCCACCGAAAGTGTATCTCCATTTTCCATGCTTCACGTGGGAGACAAGTGTGTAGGTTTTGTCAAACCTCGCCGAAAGCATATCTCATTTTTTCAAATCTTAGGGCGATAAATCTGCATCGAGCAACCCCCACCGAAATTATGTCCCCATGTGTCCAATTTGAGAGTTTCACGTGTGTATATATATCCATTCTCCATATTTTCAAATGCCATTATTATAACCTGTCTTACACTTAAAAAGCATATTACCTAACGTGCATCATTGTCTTACACAAGGTTAGAGCACTTGTAGAAATGGAGAAAACACCAATTCGACAATTCCAAAATATATGCGTAGTTTGTGGATCGCAATTTGGTAAAGATAGAGAGTTTACAACAGCAGCTCTTGATCTTGGTAGGACATTAGCTGCGAGGGGTATTCATTTGATTTATGGAGGGGGTAGTCTTGGGTTAATGGGATGTGTGCCGACAGCTGCATCCCTGGGAGGGAGCAAAGTTCTCGGCATTATCCCTAAACCATTAGCTGTACGAGATATCGTAGGCAACACCATGGGGGAAGAGTTACAGGTTTCTAGTATGCATGAACGTATTGCACATATGGTCATTAAATCTGATGCATTTATAGCTTTGCCCGGTGGTTATGGTACATTAGAGGAGATATTTCAAATCACCTCTTGGGCACAGCTAAACATCCATCGGAAACCCATTTGTTTTTTAAATGTCAATAATTTTTTTGATGGTTTGTTGTCTTTTCTTGATCAAGCAGTAGAAAAAACTTCATCTCACAGTCGGCGAGGCAAATCCTGGTTACAGCTTCAACTGCAGGGGAGTTAATTGACAAATTACAAGAATTCGTCTATTCGCCTGATTCAACAATGGCTCGGATAGATTGGTTTGGAGAAGGCAATAAGAGGCGTAAACTGGATTTAACGCTCCGTCTGTAATCTCTATCTGCTGGTTTGCTTCATTTTCGTTTGCTTTCTCTTTATTGTGTTTATTTGAGTTTTTTTTTTTTATGTCATTTCTTTAAAGTTTTTTTCAGATTGTTTCCTTTCACAACCGTAGGTAATAGTTTTCTAATCCCCACCCTTCCTTTTTTGGGGTTTATTTTGTTTTTTTTTTTAAGGAGGTGGGGTTGGGGGGGCCCCCTTTAAAAAAAGTTGTAGTCCCTCTTGAAACGCATTTTGGATCTCTTTTATCCATACATGGCTGAAAAAGGAAGGGCGCAGGGGGGGCGTTTGTTGAACCCTTCTAAACTTTTTAGACCCCTTCTAACTAACCCCCCCACTTGAGTGACCCCCTGTTTTTTCTGTTTTTTTTGTTTGCTGGTTTGTTGGACTTTGTTATTTTATTAGTGAGTTTAGTTTTGCGTAATTTAGAGTTGTTATGTGTTTTTATCTTTATCAGTTTCGATTCAAAAAAACAATTGTGGAAAAAACCTGAGAATGGCAGAATATGGGGTTTTCTTAACTCTTGAAACGCATTCTCTCTCAATAAATCTGTAGTTTGTTTATTTCATGTTTTTTGAAGTGTCTTGTTTCTTGTTTTGTTCTTTCATAATAAAGGTATATAGGCTGGAAACCTTAAGTCTGCGGGCTACTGGTCCTAAGGATTGTTGAAATATACAATCTTGACTCAGGTGTAACAACGCCACGTACCCTTTTTCTTGCATTTTGTGGGTCGATGATAAGATAATGATTGAATTAAGAATAACTCTTGGAAAATGATAAATGATGCATTGATCTGTGTGCTTGAAATGTTTATTGGTTTTCGCTTTGCTTTTGATTCCTTGCGCAACATTGAGCACTGAGCTATTATCACTGAGTTATTTGTTCACTTAGAGAAAGTTTATGTAATTTACATGTTTCTTCAGATTTCAATGAATTCTAGAACTTGTTTGATGGTCACTCGAGGCGAAATCCTAGACTGTGCAACATTGGGGAAATGATTTAGCCATCTTTGGACCGTTTGAGCCTTAATAGCCAACCTTGACTGAAATTGATCCCTAGTTACCCCTTTGAGCCTCTGTAAGCCTTTTTCTTTGTTAAATCACTAAAAGATTTCCTAACCTCAAATGAATTTGTTCCAAACAGTTTATCCCTTGCCTATGAGCATGTAGATCATTCACAATTAAATTTTGAGCTATGTTCTGGTTTTGGGAAGTTAGAGGAGGTTGGGATGTGTCATGAGCAATGCAAGTGAGTTCTAGTGTGTTTGAAAAAAAAAAGAAAAAAAGAAAAAAATCAATCTGTACTTATCGTCCACGTACTTACACATTGAGGACAATGTGTTGTTTAAGTGTGGGGGAGGAAAAGTGTAAAAAAAAAAGAAAAAAAGAACAAAAGAAGAAGAATAAGAGATCTATACCCTTAAGTGTTCTTAAAAAGAATGAAACAACAAAGTGTGAGGGTGTAGTTTTCTTTTGTTTTCTGCAAAAAAAAAAAAAAGATTGAGTGTTCTAAATAAGTTTGGGGGAGTAACCTGGTGAATTGAAATGAAGTTGTGTTATAGGGTTGAGCTCTACATAGTCTTTAATGATTTATGTGTTTCTGGGTGATTTAAGCCAAATTATTTTCCTTTATCATACCTTCACCCAAGCCAAACGTTACAAACTTAATAAAGTCCTACTTGATCCTTGGTGTTGTGCATGTATACATTAGTGGAGAGTGACTTGAAAAGCAAGCCTATGGAGTTCATTTATACACACATCTTCAATATTAACTATGATTCATTTTTATGCATAAACTCATCCGGGTTACAAGTGATTAGGTGAGAATGGCTCTACACACACAAACTTGAGGAATTGAAGTGAAGCGAAACTAATCTTTGAGATAAAATTCTTGATCAAGTGCATTATTTTGAAGTTTTCCTTGGGTTATAATTAAGTACAATCTTTGAGACCTATTTGCAAGATGAAGCATTTGTGTGTTTTAATTTTTTGTTGATTCTGTTTCGGTTTAGTTTTATTTCATATTGTCGTAGTTGCTCGAGGACTATCAAAGTCTAAGTGTGTGGGAATTTGATAAGTGTCTATTTATATATCATTTTCATATCAATTCGTCCATGTTTCTTTGCTATATTCCTTGGTATTTTTATGTTTTTGTGTGATTTTTATGTTTGAAGGAGTTTTGGAGCAACTTGCACAAAAATGGAGTAAAACCCTTCATTTTCACCTCTGCTAGTCAACCATCTTCTCGGATTTAATTGTATTGATATACAATGAACCCGATGAAATATTATATACCGTTAGAAAGCTCTCGAAGTCTATTTTCTGGAGAAATTTACGGTTTATAAATCCATTCAGTGTACCAAAAGTTGTAATCAAAACAGTGTGAGAAGTTTAGAAATGTAATTCCACACATTACTGTAGCATGTATAATACGGGACACTGTAGCACGTTACTGTAGCAGAGTATTTAAACACATTTTAGGGTTTTATTTTGATAACTTGAAGAGGGGGAAAACGTGGGAGGAGGCTGCATTTCTGGATTTCTCTCATCCCTTGGAGTTCTTGAAGGAGAAAGAAGATTTTGAAAGAGGAGGAACTACAATTCCAAGAAGATTCATCTACAAAGAAGATTTTCAAAGAATTTGCTAAGTTTTTCTTTCCTTTTCAATTCTGGAATTTCTCTGTATTGTATTTGTTATTCTGATTGAATATGTGTCACTAAATCTGAATTGGTTGAGGGTGATTTCAAAGCCCTTGATATGGATTTTGTGAGTTGATTGTGCAAGAAATTGTTATCCAATTCTCTAATTGAGTTGCTTGTATTTTCCCATGTTTAATGCTTATGATTGCTTGCTGGATTATATTTGGGTGGCCAACTGATTATAATCTGGATATTGTCTATTGCTAGACTAGAAATCTTGATCCGTAATTGTCTTGAATTGCTAATCCTTAGTAGCAAAATTGTGATCAGAGATTGCAATTGGAGAATACAACCTAAGTTAAATAATCCGAGCTTGGGTGTTTATTGCTTAGATCAACCTATCTTTCTTATCGTAATGCATCCATTGAATTAAATTTAGAGAGCTTGTTCTAGGTTGTTTAATGGATAGAGATTACATAAAGAGCCTGTTTTATTTAACAACAAAGTAAGGAAAGATTGGGATAACAGAGCTTGTTGTTATCTACGGTTGATAACTTCAATGCTGTAATTGGATTACAATTCTATGTTACTTCACAAATTCATATCTTGTGGCAGAGAATGAACTCTTAACCAAGTGTCTCTCATTGATTTTTCACTCCATTTAACTTTGCTTTGTGTTATTCTTCATTTGCTTTCGTATTAAGTTTAGTTAATCAATCAACAAAACGCCCCCTGTTTAGTTTTTATTTGCTGGAAATAACAATTCAATTAAATCATCCTGCCTGGGAATTATATCTATTATATCACTTTTTACTTGGCGACTAGTTCTTGCTAGTTTTCGACGCATCATTTGCTTCCCATCCAGTTTTCTTATAAACTGGCAAACAGGGTCGTTTTTTAGTCAGATTCCCTAGACTATAACACTGCAATTCATCACGAAATTGTGTCCATAGATTAAACAATTCACGCTGAACAAGTCCATAAGAATGTGACTCAAGAGTTAATAAAACATTATCCAGCGACTCATTACTCAAATCATTCTTAATAAACGAAAGTTTATCTTGTCTGTTCCTAGACACAAAACCTAATGAACGACAAGTCTGGTTACAATTCCATCTAGCACATTTATAACATACTTGTAACCTTTTCGCTCTTCGCCTCTTGGCGTAGTAGCTCTTTTCCTAGACCAGGCATGTATTTTGCGAGATTAATGTCCGGCTCACCGGACAATCTCACCTTGGCTTCGGTAAGCCATCGGATATCAGCAGGCACATTTAGGAGCATCAATGCCCAAAGTCTAGTCATCCGTACTTTATAAATTTTAAACACAGCATTTTGAGGAAGTGAAGGGAAATATTTACGAAGTTTCGATAGAAAGATATCAGCATCCATTGAAGAGAAGAAAAGGAGAGATATTACCGATAATGCGATTGAGTTTGTTCTTCTCCCAGATATGCACGATTCAAACCTTCGAGCAATTACTTCAGCTCCCGTTTGGATTTTTCCTCAAGCTGCTGCACAAATGAATTCAAAGTACGAAATAATCAAATTAAACAAAAGGAAGGAAAAGAAAAGAGCAGAACCGAAACTAAAGACACGTAAAAGAGATAACAACACGATAGCAAACAAAAGTAAAAAACAAGTAAAAAAAATATAAAAACAAATAAGACAGATGCAAAGAGAGATAAAACCTGGTCAATTTGATGGTCTACGAAAGGAATCTCCTCGAGACACAAAAATTGATCATTATTCCTTATTTTATTTTTCTTTTCTTTTTTTTTCAAAAAATATTGGGTTGCCTCCCAATAAGCGCTGGGTTTAACGTCCTCAGCCCGACGTTGGTTCCATCATGGGAGGATCCAATCTCCGCTGTGCTTCTCTAGTGGGCTTGGATCCTTCTTCCAACAAGAAATGGTGCAAGCATATGGCTGGGCCTGGATGTTAGCAATCGTCCACTTAATAGCTGTTTTATGAACTCTAAGTACTCGGACGCGTTTCTCTTCTTGTA